>NW_019379485.1:409546-510521 GCF_000648655.2 Copidosoma floridanum
AAAAAAAAAAAAAAAAAAAAAAAAAAAAAAAAAAAAAAAAAAAAAAAAAAAAAAGTATGCAGCGTAAGTTCATACGTGCGCAGGGGAGCGAAAGAAATCGCTTTGTGCGAAAACGAGAGCGAGAGTGTGCTTATTAGGTGAGACGGATATAGAGATCGGTTTATTATTATTCACGGGGGGATACGTGTACATGTATTTTGAGGAAGTGTGCGTACGCGAGTGAGAGTAAAAAAAAGTACGCTCGCGTCTTGCGTTGCGCGGACGTTTCAATGAAATATCAGTTCAAATTATATAGTGACACTCGTTTATGATGAATAAACATTTTACGTGAGATAATTTACACGGGACTTTTGCTGTTGCACTCTTCTACTTTTGTGCTTATTATACAACTATATGTTACACTCAGAAATAATTTGTCACCGATGGCAATGTAAGAAGTAACTTATAAACACGCTTACGTTTCATAGTCATTTCAAAATTTCTCTGATCACACGTGTACTTAACAATAACGATGTTGGATCATGTAGGTCGGCAACTATAAAAAATGTAAAAAGTAACAAGTAGGTATATATATCATGAGGGAAGGTACGAAAAGACACGACGGACCAGAATTCCGGAAGCTCTCGAAACGCGTGTCACGTTTTCACGCCTCCCGAGCGCTCAACCGGCTGTAATGTACCTATTATCTACTTTTTTAATCGCCCTCCCCGTCTCTCGCGGGCGCACAGACGTACCTATACCTATATATACTTACACGTGTAATATCACACTCGCGAAACAAAGAGGCCCGCGGTGTGTTTTTGTTACAATAGTTGCAAGAGATTCGATTCGCTCGCAAAGCACTATAAATATAAATACATACACACATATGTACATATTATAACGTAGGGCGAGCATAGGTATATGTATGTATGTATTATTCAATGGGTGTACTTGGTACACATGCACACACGTGTCGAGGAGCGAAAAGAGAGAGGGAGAAAAATCATACAAACCTAGACAACAACGCCCCGTCGAAACGCGCGAGGTCTGCCTCGTCCCACGCTGTACAAATGCACGTATGTATATATAGGTTGTGCTGGGTGTATATCGTATGTGCACCGGATAGGTATTACTTGCCGGTGGCTTTTGTAAGTAAGCGTATACGTATGGTTCCATGGACGCGAGACACGCGCGCCCGGCATTCTTGCGAAAGCTCCAACGAGACATTTAATGTTACGGCGAGCACATTACGTTGCTTTCTTTCGCCCGCGTGTGTTGAGAGATCGGTATAATGACTGTCGATCTCGGGGAGAGGTGCCCATTTTTTTTTTTCCTTCTAATGTTCCGTAAAATGATATTGGATACGGCAAGGCAAGGAGATAATGTAGTTCGAGGGATTAATTTTGTGTACGAACCCATTCTCGATTCTCGTCGAGGTTTTGACGCGGTGGCATTTGCAATTGGTTGATCAACTGATTGGTATCATTGAAGATATTGACTTTTAATCATTAATACTTTCTTTCGTTAGAGTTTCTGTGGGACCATTGGGCAACTCTCTCACGCCGGGGCTTGTCATCGTGACGAAATACTTTTTCTGTGATTAAAACTTCGACAAATTGAACTGTTTTTTTTTTTTTTTTTCTTTTCTTTTCGTTTCTTCAAATCTAAGTGCGACGAAGAAATTAAAAAGAATCAAAGAAAAAACTTTTCCGACTCGGAACACGGAGCAATAGTGAAACAAAGAAAAAAATCCAAGAGAACATTATTAGTCTTCGCACGCAACATTGGCCGCTGTTAGCGGCAATTATTACGGTTCTGAGAGTCAAACGCTCGTGAGATTGTCTCAAAGTGACGAAACGGTGGAATCGATTGCAGGAAGGATTGATGATTGTTACGGTCTCCCCTGATGTATTACGTGCGTGTACCTGATGTATACGTGAAAATTCACATTTGTACAAAGGGTTTGTGCAAAATGTATAGATGTGCTCGTCTAAACGCTACTGTAAATGTGAATGAAACTTGCACCATGACAACGATGTTTTTAGTTTTTCGTCTTTATCTAGCTTCATCTATAATCATAAAATGATATTTAAAAAGGTACTAAGGAGTTTTTCTTATAAATTAAAAAGAAGTTGACTATTTCCCTCATTTTTCACCCCCATACCAGCCCCATATTTTCTGAATTTGGTTATACCTCCACGAATTCGACAATGAAATCCTAAAATATTTTTTTTTCCACAAAAAGGCTTTTTGAAGTTCAAACTTTTATGAGCGCAGTTGGTATAACTTGATATTGAAAGCTAGCTTTAAAGTAACTTCTTGGTAACTGTACATAACCAATCGCACCTTTATGATGGTATAACTAAAAGAATTGTAAGATCATCGGAAATAAATTTACATAAGTAATTTTATTTATCATTAAAACTTACAAATCATTGTGATGAAAAAAATGTTATCGCATCAATTACAAAACTTGCTAATAAATGAGCTTTTTGGTCAAAGATATACCTCAAACTTATGAGATACATTCATTGTATCGTTTTTATTACTTTCTCTCTTGAATAAGTACGGGGTCTTTTTTCATCCATGAAATATAATAATTGCAACATTGGCTTATTTAATGAAAACTTTTTTATTACGAAGATATGAACATTTTGTAAGAATCAACAGCTTTTACATTCTTGATGGATATCTACAAAACTATTTAGAAAATGATGTCGCCGTGCAATGTTGTAACACCAAGTCAAACATGTGGAACTAAACACCTTTGGAATTAAGTCATAACCATTAGGTATTGGCATTTCAGGTTCTGGTGAGTTTGAAATTTTTCCAAAACGTTATACAATTTTCTGCAATTTAATTTGGTTTGAAAATGCCTAAGTTGTCTCACACGATTCATACACATGAAAGCACTCATATAAACCGATTAAAAATAAAATTGTGCTGTAAATGCATGTGTTTTTTAAGAGTTTCGTTTGCTCTGAAAAATTGTGGGCACAGGTAGCAATGGTACGTATGCTCCGTGATGACGTGATTCCTTAAACTTCTTTGATCTTCGTAAACCTTCGAGCACGTGGAAAAGGGACAGCAAAAATAATGCTCGGTTTTGATGTGCATTTTAAGGCTCTCATTTTTAATGAAACTCTGTGAGCATTTGGTACAGCGATATACCTTTTTCGGAAAGTGAACCAATTTGTGCCTCTTCAAATTGCTGTGGTCTTTATACGATTTCGGACACATGTTGCAGCAGTAGGGCTTCTCGCCCAAGTGAATAAGTTGGTGTCTTTTCAGATTCGATGGATTAGGAAATGCTTCGTCGCATTCGCCACACGGGTAAACTTTCACGCAAAACTTATCTGTCATTTGTAGAAATTGCAATTCGACGTGGAGATTCCAAAGCACCTTAACTGCGCAGTAGTGTGGCTTCTTTATCGTTGATGAGACTGTTGTTTCTAATGACTGCGTTATCAAACAATGAGGCGTGTTTTTTCGATGAGCTGCTTTCAGTCTGAAAAAACAATTAAAAAGTGATTATAATTTTACTTTACTAGCATAGCCTACGCATTCAGTGATAGATATATTAGGATATGTGAAGAAAAAAAAACTACTAGAATTTTCACCGTAATTCATTAAATTCCTTTATCAAGGTAATTTTTTCTGTAGTTTCACAGTCAACATATTGCTACAGTTATGTTATCCATCTATACGTACTCCAAAAGTTGTCATGAATAGTTAATTCGTTCTTTCATTGCGTCATTAATAACAAGTAATTAATAACAAGTATTGATTAAGTGAAGAATATTTTGAATTTTGAACTTATGTGTTACACTTATTAGAGCATACGATAGAACGACGACAGACACGTGATTCTCATTCAAATGACAATACGTAACTTGAGTACAAAACTTTTTCGCTGTGAGCTCCTGATTCATCGGTGTAAGGCCGTGCCGATGTTAACCAGTAATGAAAAACGGTCCCAAATTAAATCCTCAAAAACAAATATCTAAATGTGGCGTATCGGTCCATCAGGTACCCAAAAGCCAAATAAATAGCAAAAAATAAGTACGAAACCCAGATTTATCGATTTACTCTACGATTTAGTATTTTGATGGGAATGGGGCGAGTGGTTATATTTAACGCTAAAGCAAAAATGTACGGCAGGAAAGTTGAATTCTTTGAATTCAGTGTGCGAAGTTTTACTTTGATCCTATTTACACGTGCATTCGAAGTAATTACTTCGAATATGAGTATTTGCACACTAGTGCACTATGGAGCTGTCAATTATAAAATCTTCGCACATAGTATAAAAATAACATTGCTTACAAGTAGCACTTAAATTTAGTGACATGTGATTCTATTTTTTTATGTGATTATCGATTAGATTGAGAGTCACCATCGTAGTCCACAAGTTACATAATATATCAAGTATTTTATTATAGTGTAAAAACTGACCATACCGTTTCAAGATCTCCAATTGCGAAATCAATTGTCCTAAACACTTGTTGAACGTTTTTTTGCTGAAACTGTGGTTTGCTGAATAACCAGTGGTAACTTGTATCTTCAACAGTTTAAAAACTCATCCTATTACTTTTTACGTATCACTTGGGTTTAACGACTATGTGTATTTCGAGGAGTCTCTTGAATTAATATTATACCGATGAGTAAAAACTACGATCTGCGCCGTGAAACGTTCAAAAAACAAATGAGTGATAGTTTTTGTAATTTTAGTTTACGATAAAAAATAGTGAAATATTTAATGATATACTAATAGCTCATAATTATCTAGTTCTTTGTTATTTGTGTGGAGTAATACTTTCTGGCACTACTTGCTGGACTGAAATATTCGTATTTATCATGTATCACATTTTTTTTCTTTTTAAATGAAATAGTTTGAATTCTTAAATGGTTTTTATCTTTTGGACCATTAATTGAAAAAAACATGTACAACAACAAAAATTTTTGTGATATTTTGGCAGCTGGTGCGTTGCTCTCATGAGGCTTTATTAAAACATGAAAATAATACAAGGATAAACATTTTAAAAAACTTTTTGTTTATTTGTTTTATTAGTTTAGTTAGTTAAATTGCCGGTATACTTGAGATTTCGTTGTGACTGATAACATTATTTTTTTGACTAGGCGATGAAAATGATCGACCAGCTTGAACAGGCATTTCAATGATTATTTTAAATGTTGTAACAAAAATATACTTTCACAATAAAGTTATGAGATACCATTAAAGTTTAAAATAATTTGAAAATGGTATCTCCATAAGAATACTAAAAAAAAATTTTGCCATAGCCAATCTTATTATTATCATTATTTTTTTTATCATGCAAAACTATCCAACTTTAGAGAAAAATAAATTTTCATGAAGGCTCTGTTTATTTATAACAATCTCAATTTGTTAAGCCGAATCTTGAGTGTTTCATTTATTTCAAAACAGTTCTTGGCTAGAACAGGTATTGGTCTTTCGACAGATAGGTATTCAACTGCGACATAATCCTTGAAAATTTTTAAAAATACAGTCGTGACTTAACGTTGAAATTCTTTTAAAAAATCGGCCCCCTCCGTCAGTGATTCGTACTTTGGTTATTGCCAAAAATCGTACAATGTATCTGCTGATCTCATTTAAATTAGCTGCTGAACAACATATTTGTAGAAATCGGGATGAGGTAACGGTCAGCTAAGACTGAACGACATCTGTCCAAACCGATTAATAAAAATACCTCTTGCGTCACCGTCGTGTCCCGTTCCACGGAAAATATGTGCTACTTACTTCCTGGTCGTGGTGTTTTTTTTTTTTTTTTTTTTTTTTTATCGCGTCTCTTTCTGACATAATCAAGTGGGGGACACAAGTCCGTCTCATACGTCTTTTTCGGTCATTAATCTTGTAACAAAGAGAAATTCAATAAAATTGGACCAAATGAATATTATTGGGTGACGAAAACGAGTCCTGTAGGCAGAATTTTCAAGTTCAAGCAGTACATACATTAACTACTTTTGCAGCACAATCGGAATCAGGCATCGGATCTAGTGATTTTGGTATTTGAGCTGATGTAACACGATCGTTAAGATATTCTAAAATTTCGATACGACGACCATTTTCTAATCGAGATTTATTATTATGGGTTTGCCTGCCCATAAAACTGGCCCATAGGCGTAATCCTTGACTTGATTGGGCTCTTTTATGCATAATATTACAAGGCTTTATCAATTACGTAAGCGCAAAAAATACTTCGAAAATTTTTTACAGGACAACAAGTGGAAAACAATTATGAAGATGAAAATTAATTTAGTCGAGATAAAATATCCTTCAAATCTTTCGAAATACCACGAATTCATACGTAGATATTTATCTCTTTGTGCGATATAATTCGTCCAAACGTCGCTCAATCCCTCGAATCATTAAAACTCTTCGAAATACTGTTTTGCATTGTACTAAATATTCCAGAGGTAAATTTCATTTATGCTGATTTTTGAAATTTAAATCATCTTCGTTTATTGAACTTGAAACATGGAACATCCTGAAACGAAAGTCCGTACAACGGAGGTAATAATACCAAGTACACCAGCCCTCCTTTAACAGGATGGGGTACAGTAAAACCTTCGTCATCCATTCAATACTCTTTGCAAGGTCAACCGTATAAAGCCAGAGGCAATTAACGCGATTCCGCCTCGCTCGACAGTAAATGTCAAATTTACACCTCAAGCATCGTTTGCATCTTTCACGTTCAAATTATTATTACACCTTTCCGTATTCGTTTTAGATTTTTAACAATCTTTGTTTTGTCTTTTTGTAGAGGAGGAAAAGGGAGGGGACGAAATACAATACTGCTTATCCATTTTACACGCTATTTCGTTCGCTTCAAAGGTAGGGTGGAGTTATTCGTCACGAAGTTGGCATTGAATTTTTTTTTCGAGTGTAACCATATACCAGAGTCGATCTGCTCCACGTCATTGAATCAGTCGTATCAGCTCGAGTTTGTTTTTTATTTTATTTTTATTTTTTTTCCAAATCAACATGTTTTTGACAGTTACGTAAAGTAAAACGATGAAAATAAAAAATAACACCATTTTTTTTCAAATAATTGTCAGTATAACCGACGAAACCATTCTTGAAGCATTTGATTGACAACCCGAGGCCCGATCTCCATCGGTAACAGCTGCCTCGGCAATTGAACGCGAGGGCGATATAGACGCGTACAGCAACGCCCTCGCGTTCAATTGCAAATTTCTCGGCAATAACGTTTCATTACCCATTTATACCGTGCCCAATGGCAGTCTACATTATTGCTGGGTGCATAGGTGAAGCTGTTCATTATCGCGGGGCGTGCAATGAAATTCAGCCTTCCCGTAGCGACCTTCGTTGCGCGTTGCACTCACTGCGTGAGCTGCACCTTGGGCGCGCTTCGGTATCCAGTGATTACTGTTATAGGACTCTTTTCCCGGATTCTGGCTCCCCTGACACACGTCCTCGTGCCACTATGCGCCGTATTAATCGTGGAAAGGATGTGTGTATATACCACCGCGTGCGATAGCGATTTTACGTATGACTTAACATCCGCGTTGTCGAGAGGGGGGAAGGCGGGCTATTAACGATACGCGTGTAATAGTCTTGATTTTATCAAGTCCGCGTATATATCACACGCTCGGCTCTCGAAACAACTTTGCGGGCGTCAAAACGTGCCGCTCGATGGTTTCGCAGGCGCTTGCACATACCCTGCACACATATACATAGGTTACGTGTTACGGAGACGCACATTTAGGCGCGTAAAGTGTTTTTTTTTTTTTTTTCGGAGGCTTTTGTTTTCGGCGGGTGGTTGACTGTACGGATATAAGTGCAGGTGGCAGGATTTCGTTGTGCCGCTGATGGCTCGCCCCCGGGCTTCATCTCTCGACGAGATAAAAACACCGGCTCTTTGTTGTCGGCTCACCTCCGAGATATAGCCGAGGATATGTTTGGGAAAGGGGCTATTGCATTGAATTATTGTTTTGGCCGAAAATGGGGTTGGACTCGTTGTTGGGCAATTTTTTTTATCGCGCGCTTGTCCGTGGCGGTGATTTTCCGAGGATTTTTTTCGTTTTATTCGAGAGCTTATAATGTACGGCGTGGTCGCGTTCCTTACACGCGTATTTTATAAAGTCTATGATTAGACTAAGGCACAATATTATTATTATTATTATGATTAATACCTATTATAAGTTATTAATACAAGATATTATTTGACAGATAAAGTATGTTACTGCTTCGGTCATGTTGTTGGTCGTCCCTCCATTATTTCCATCTGCATTCAAGTCCAAGAGAACCCGGATGTCCTTGCCTTGTCTCTACCGCCACCCTTTTCTTTTTTTCTCTACAAGCGAAATCATTTACCTTCACGCATTTTTGTGCTTTTGTTGTTTTCATTTCACTCCTCGCACTTGTCAAGGTAAGGCACATGGCTTTTATATAATTGATTCAAAAGTCCGCTCTTTATACGTTACCTATTACTTTTACTTTTATTCGCTACGATTTTTTTTTCCTTTTTACTTTGACGCTTAAGGTCATTTCATCAAGCAGACACCTAGTTTGTGCGTATAATGATACATTTTATCCCCCGACAATTTTAAATCATTAATCAAAACAATAATTTGACGAAATTTTATTTTTCGCTGCATATAACGTTACGGATGTAAAATTACGAATATAATCTATGAAAGCTGGTTTTTTTTTTCCTTTATTTTAAATATTCAAAGCCCAATCGATATTCATTACGGTTGGGATTATTTTTCTACTGAATGGTTTTTCAAAAACATCATTTCATCATAAAAGCATTTTTTTACGATTTCCGTGTTTGGCTACAAAGCAAGTGCGTGAGTGATGCGTTACTTTCGTATACTTATGTGCGCGCTCTGGGCCTAAACATTTTTATCATCAACTTTATTGATAAAAAAAAAAAAAAAAAAAAAATCTAACCAATTAAAATTTACAGAAATAAATATGTGCAACAATGAAGTGATTTGCGTCAACGATAAGAAATAAAAATCCGGTCATTAGTCACGTCCACGGAATCAACTCAGTTTCGGGTATCGGTGGTATATCATACATTTTGCAAGGTAAGTGAAAAAGGAATGCATCAATACCTCTTATAAGATTTAATTTTTTCTCCACGAACATTCTTCTGTAAATGTAAATTTTTTTCTCGTGACAGTACACACATACACCTCGTACACCTAAAATACAATAATCTCGTTTGCATCACGAACGTTCAAAAACCAATTAATCACCCTTACCCTATAGTTATGTACTTCGTGATGGTTTTTCTCTTGATAAAACAAAACGAAGCAGTATCCTAAGCGTTAGCATGTAAAGATCATATCGGAAATCAATCATACTATGTATATCTAAGTGATTTGCTGATTCATCATATGCTCGCAAGGTCACGTGGACGTGCGTGCATATAGCTTCCAAATCGATCGCAAAATCAACATTAGCGATCTGCAAGCGAACAATCGGCTCCGTCTAATCTACAGAAGGTGGTAAAAAAATAATAAAAAATAATTACAAATAGAAACAAAAATAGTACGCACGTACTTGTAACGTGTGTGGCAATGGACATCAGCCGATTTAATATGATCGATCGATCGGTGGAGCAAGAGAAAAAAAAAAAAAAAAAAAAAAAAAAAAAAAAAAANCAAGCGTTTAATTGAAGTGCGTTCCTAGTCGCATTTGTCGAGTAAAATATATAGGAGGGGGAGAAGGAAAGCGACGGCACGTGGCTGACGACGGGGTGTATGTATATATATATATATATATACTCCAAGTGTCTACTAACTACTATACTGATTATAAATGTAAGGTGTGTGTACGCGTAATACGTTACTAATTTTTTGGGAAATATAAATATTTCGTTGATGAATTACATTGAATTAATCAATGAATAATTGGGATATGTATACTCACAAAAACGAAGTTTATCGGTGTAACTAAATATGTCCTTGCATATCACCGAGAGGAAAAAAATTAATATGAATTTTAGTGAAATTCCATAAAAAAAACTATCATTTCAACAACAAATTTTTACTTTTCGAACTATAATCTTAACTGTTAATAATAATAACTTTTTTCCCTTTTTGCAGCCGATTTATTGGTCCTGTAATTTCTCTACAATTTTTATAATTTTTTTCTCTCAGTGAATAAAAACAACTCATCTGTGGTTAATAATAATTGGTACTGCTGTAAGATATCATTAAAATTATTTACAAAGTTGACAAACGACATTAGTTTCATCAAAGGTATAAAGGTAAAAAAAAAACCAAACAGATGACCAAAGGAAGTGATATTATGTATACCTTTTACGCAGTATGTCAGATGAGACTTTTCCGATTTAATTGCGTCTTGGCTACATTATTCGTCCGTACCCCTCCTACCCCCCTCGGCCGGAGGTATAAGATGAGACACGCGTAAAGAGTAAATATACACACGACGCGCGCTTAGCTATATGTGTACCAAAAAATGAGTAAAAAAAAAAGGGATGGGGTATACCAGCTCTTAAGAGCCAATTTTAGAGCGTCTACTTTGCTACACACCGTACATTTGGTATGTATTTTTTTATTGGTATTACGACACGATTTGGGCTCCAGATGCTTACTCTGAATTTTCATAAATCCCGTATCGCATAAGTGATTTCGTTGCGAAATTCGTTGACGCGTGACAAAATTATATTTGCAAATTCACATCGTGATCTCCGACAAAAATGTAACCACTACTCCCTCAACATCATTTCATAGTAAAGTATTTATGTGATCCTGTAAACAATTTATACTAACGCACTTTTCGACAAACTGTAAATAAAATAACCTCGTGTAACGCATCCGTGCACAGTTTGAGTAGTGAGAAAAATTTTTCAATCTCGTTTGAATATACATATACCATACCAGTCGAGTACTTTTGACCGACTCCAATATTGCATTACGTTTACCAGACGCACGTCCTCCCCCGCACATCCACTAAACCATTTTTTCCGTCCTCTCCTCTCGAGTTTTTTGCTAACAATAACTCGCTGACAGCTCTTTGATTTGCTGTCCGAGCCAATAACAAAGGTCGTCCTACCCATACGTTCAAGGCCGCTCTGCACCCCAACCCCCGCGGGCGCTTCTTTCCTCGTGTACTCTCTTTTGCCCAGCGCGTATTCATTAATACCTTAATACACGCTTGTATACATCGAGGGTTGAGGCTTGGAAAATTAAAAATATTACATCGATCCATCGATCACGCGTAACTTGGTGTGTCCTCAAAAATTACTCTACAAGTATACGATCCCTGTACGCGATCTTATATACTCGTATAATGTGGGAGCCAAAAAATTTTAATGTTCAACTTGGAGAAACAGCCGTCGAGTTTCAGACACCCACGCGTACCGAGAAGACATAAATACCGTCGGGTTTATGTGTTATAGTATATATTACAATGGGTTTACACGCCGAGGGCGCAACTCGTTGTGCACGTGAGCTTAAATCATCGGGACGCCCCGGCGAAGTGTAAATTACATTTCGCGTCGAAACGCACACGCATGGAAGAAAACAACGCGACGCGGAAGCTCCGAGCGCTATGGGTCGCTCTCGCAATTATTTCGCTCGTACATGTGTCCTGAAATAACAAGAGGCGCCGATAAATATAGAGTACTGATGACGCGTTGCGCGTCAATAGCTGAAACAACTCAGCTACAACAGGAGAAAAAGCGCGTGAACAATCACTTTCCTCGATCGAGGCTTATTACCATTGTACAGAGCGACTGTCTCTCTACCGCGGGCGCCGAGCGAAAGTGGATCGCGCACCTGTGCGTCGTCGGTGTTTTGACACTGTTGTACGGGCGATGATTTTCCGTTTTTTTCCCCTTTTTACGACCGCGAACAACCATTACGACCACCGAAATGGAAAGAACAAGTTATTATTTGTCGCTCTTAAAGAAAATTTTTAGTGCCCAGGATGCCGTGAAAGTCACGCGCAGGATGGGCTTTTTTGGCTTTTATTGCGTTTTGCGGCGCGGGCAGGTGTTTTTCGAGGATATCAGCGGTGAAAACTTAATCCACGAGCAGAGACTTGGATTTTCACTTTGCTCCCGCGTGCGAGAGGACGCAGTGATTTTTTTCCATTCTTTAGCTCGTTCATCGAGTTTTAATTATCCTGCTTACGTCATACTTTATCTTAGCGGAATAGTAAATCGTAGCAGATTTCAACAGCCAACGGTATACTAGGCAGAAATAGTTTTAAACCCCCAGCTACTACGATTGTGTTGTCAGAAAAAAAAGAAATCGGAAGCAGAAATCGTTTTTTTTTTGAGCGACGTATTTAGAGTCGCGAAGGTAATCAGGTGATCGTCGATTTGAATATATATATTTTATTGTTAGTGCCCGTTTTTGATAGAAAATTATTTTCAAAGAAAGTTGAGCTGTGGATTTTTTCGCAAGGACCATACTTTCGTTTTTCTTTTGTGGACTTGTCACTTGTCACTGGAACGTTCGACGTCGCGGGGCTACCGAGGATTCAATTGACTGTCATAAAATTAAATGGGGATTTTATTTTTTCATGAGCGTTTAATGCCAATTTGCATTTTTCCGGATGTCTGAGTGAATTTAGACCATAAAAACACACTTTATACAACAGTTTTATAACATGACGAAGATTCGCGTGAAAACGAAATCCCATATTATTATTTTTTTTTTTTTATGTACAACATGTAGTCAAACGATCGAGCAAACGATTGAATAAAAAGCCGAATGTTTAGTCACGAAAATCGTTAAAAGTGAAAAAAACAAACAATATCCATAAACTAAAAGCACACTCGAGACTTATCGACACTCTACGACGAGTTCGACGTTTATACAGTGCACTATTTGTCAAAAGTTGTTTGCAACGAAAAAAAAAAAAAAAAAAAAAAAAAAGTACCTCCGTTACGCCGAAGCTTTATTTACGAACCATAAATAAGCATCTGGTTTGTCGGGAATTTACAACTTAATCAAACACCGCGAAAAACAAGGTATTTTTATGTCCCGCGGAGATTAACTTTTTTTCCATCAAAGCGAAAAAACCCCTCGTCGAGACACAAAACATTTCCTTACGGTGTACAAACAAAAGGAGAGAGAGAGAGAGAGAGGACTAGCTCAAAGTGTTGGTGCGTTACCAGCAGCAGCAGCGTGACACGCGACTTTTACTTTCATAACGCACGCAAGCCCGGTCCGAGAGCGAGCGCGTATTACACAATGCGTGTTATTATTTTTGGGCAAAGGTGGGACCCGAACGAGGCCGCCGCGAGGCTGGACGACGCGTGAAATCGGCATTCCTGGCATTGGAAGCGAATCGTGCTACAATGGCGATCACTTTGACGCGACAAGGCCGGCCGAATTTCTAATGAGTGGCTACGCGTATCGCTGGATCGAGCGTATCTTTGGCGATCTTTTAGCCGCCGGAGATCTATCGAGTGCACATTTTCATTTGCACGTAATTTCTCGTGCATTTTCTATGAGACTTTGACAGTCTTTCTTCGCTTGCTTAGGCTCGATTAACCCATGGCGCAGAGATGTCGTCGCTTTTGTTTTTTGAGGAATGAGAACGGGGAAGTGGACGTCGCGGAGAGACAGGCGTCTGAGAAGTCATCTCGTAATAATCACTCAATTTAACGCGAAACGCGACTGTTTCAGTTTTCTTAAGCGGTCGGGTTGCGTTGTCGTTTTAATTATCCCGCGCGAGAGCGTGCACCCGGGAGCGCTAGCGCAATGCAAAAAGCGTTTTTATCCTTTTTTTTTTTTTTTTTTTTTTATTATGTAAATGAAAATTGCAACGGTGGATAAATCGCGCGGACGCTTAAAACATACTTTCCATCAGAGTCCCGAGCGAGTGTTAATTTTTGCATGAATTCATTTGTTTTAGTTGGCGCAAATATTTTACGCGTCGTTGCGAAATTGAGAAAAAAGAATTTATCATTGCACTAGCCATACCGAGAGAAAGAGATTGGTATAATATTATGAACAGGCGTGATCGCAACTATACTTTATGAATTTTGAAAGCCATACAAAATTTTTTTCCTCAATGCAATGGATTATTTTTACTGCAAAATATGTATACATATTTTTTTTTTACTATTATTTTTAATACAATGCTTGATGATAAATTTTCTAAGAAAAAAATATTGCACATGTGTATTTTTAGAGAGTGCAACTGTTATCAAAAATTTAAAGAAATAGTTAAACATTTCGACTTTGTTTGTTTCTAAACTTTTTTCTCTTCAGGACTTAACGCATCCTTTTTGATGAAAAAATATGGCTGTGTGTTACAAGTAGGATTGAAAAACATGTTTTTTTGGATGAATAATGCATTTTGTTTGTAGAAAATATTTTTTACTTACAGTATTTGAAAAATGACGCATGCCAAAGTCTGCTTATCAATATTTCACGGGAAGTCTCACAACCCACAAAAATTTAGTTCAATTTTAAGCTCATTTCGTAACTTTGCATCAAAAAACTTAAATACCCGTTGAAGTAACTCCATTGAAGGTGTTTTATTCAGCACGTAACATGAGATCAGGTTGTTTGTAAAATTTTCCAAATAATACAGTACTCATTTAAGTATAAAGTAAGTTTTTCATTTATTGGTTAACAATTTTTTTTTTTTTTTTTTTTCAAAACAGTCCCCACTTTTGTAGACTTTCTAATCAGTCCAGCGAGAAACTGGAGTGATAAATGATATTCTTAGATCCGCTTCTCTCAAGGGGAAATGTATATGGTTTTAAACGAAGCTTATCGACCGTAGATTACCCAATAGAATTTCAATGCTAACAACATATCGTTTTTGTTTCACTTGCCAATGCGTGTCCGCGACTCACGCCCAGCGGGTTTTCAAGTTTTACGATACAAAATTTATTCACGCGCCAGCGTTATTTATGTCCAAACATACCATATCGTATCGCTCGTTGGTTCGATGAGAAAAATATCCTATTTTTATCGAGTAACAACTCAATACGGGAACTATCGGATTGCCATTAGGCCGAACAAAAAAAAAATACACCGTCGATCAAAATAATGAGCTAATTTAGTGAAAGGTCCACGTGTCGAATGAATCGGTGTAACAACTGTGTAGATTTTTTTTTCTCCTTGCCATTGGATGAAATCACATGAAATTCTTTTGTCGATAATTGAGTAATTACACACTTACCGGCTACACGTATTTCTATTTAATTAGACGTAACTTGAGAATTTTGCCACGTTCCGTTTTTACCTTGTGTACTTTGGCTTGGGAAATGATTTATAAATCGCTGGTCTAACGAGGCAAGCCGCTGAAAGCAAATAACTTCAAAGCTCCGTGGATGTTAGCGATTTCCATCGAATGTATCGAAGATCCCTTCAGTGCTCAATCGATGGACTTTCGTAAGTGGTTACGAAGCTGTTATTGATGCCACTTTAATTGCAGGAGTGAGACAATGAAAAATCTCTGTTTTACCAATGGTGCGAGACAAAAGCATCAATCACATATTTTGACGCATTGGCTTGAAGTTGCCGATACCATTTGGGATCACAATAACGACCTTCTCCGAGATTCGGGGAAGAAACAGTCCTACGGCCTTCAAACACCTGATGGGACAAAAAAATTGCCCCACCTGCCTCTTACCCAGCTCCGGAGTGCATTGCAACAGTGGCCGTTCGGTTGCGTTCGCCAACAACACCGCCAACCATAAACGAGGTCTACCAGCGTCGCGGTCTCGTGGCCACGTGCTACGCGAAACTCATAGACGCGCACGCGATTTATTCTGGACTATTTATACGTATCCACTTACTTACGTAGTTTTCCGTCGATACGCAAAAAAAAAGGAGAGCTTGACCAGTTGAACGCTCCGCTGTTGAGCAACGGAAAATGTCGGAGCGTCCGGAATTGCGTGCTTTTTTTTTTTAGAAAGCTTTGTTCTGACCACTTTGAGTTATTAGGTTGTTCAAAAAATGCGAGAGGCTTGTACTTAGCTCTGAAATCTCGGGAAAACCTCTCCATAAATGACGGCTTGAGTCTTTGGATTGTACAGTTATTCGTGTACGGGAAACGTTGTCGAGAGGAGACAGGATCATCCCGATTGAAAAATTGGGTCATGACGAAATTTTGTTTAATCCTTGGAGCAAGACGTAAAATTCCAAGAGATTTTTTTATTTCTTCTGGCTCATGCTTATTCAAGATGACTCGAAGTAATTTCAATGGCTGTCCGATGATTTTCGTTGATTGTGAAAAACTTTAGAGGTAATTTTTTTACAGATTTTTCAACAATTGTTCCGAGCAAGCAGTAACTCTTGGGAAACCCGAAAGATACTTTATTTATTTTGATTGACGGGTAAAACTGGTTTAAAAAGAAAAAAAAAAAATTAAATAAAAACGTCCAGTTGCAAAATCAAAGAGTGCGTTGGTTTATTTTAATTTTTGAGAAAGTTTCGTACGCAAGGATTTATACAAAAAGGTCCTCTTTTCACTACAGTCGATCCGCAGCATAATGGTTTTGACAGTAGGAGTGAGAGTGTTACGAAATCGGAACTAGGCCGTGAAACGAGATAATCGTAATGTTTGCGCGATAAATCATCATCACGTTTGCGGTGCGGTAGAAAACGGGCGCTTCTTTTTTTTTTTTTTTTCGCCACGAAAACATCATTTTCAATTCTCCGCGATAGGCCCCATCTCTCGACAATCGTCAATAATTACACATTGATCGGAAAGAAGTGCGAGCAATGAGCACAGCATATATACGAAAAATAAATCGTTTTCGAGTTTGATTGACCAGAACAAAGAAGGCACGTACGTTAACCGCGAAAGCTCTAGCTGTTTCCCAACTTTTTACGACAATACGAAACACACGCATCGGAAAAACACGCGTTACCCAACGATCCACTTAAAGGCAACAATCATACAGAGCACCCCATCGATTCAGCCATCATTGAACGGATGGAAATAATCGGCTTGGAAAACGCACGGGCATTAAACACTTTGTACTCATCCCCACCCCTCTGACACCTCTATCGAGAAGAAAAGAAAAAAAAAGGCACCACTACGCACTCAGCACCCAAGACACGGTTCTCGGTCAACTTTCGATTTCCTTACCAAGACACCCGTCTCGCATTGCAATTCGGATCGCGAGAAAATTTACATACGAGCGTGCACTATGGTACCTCTATCCACATCGGAAGGACGCGGCGTATGTATAACACAACTGCATGCGCACGATTTTTCGCGATTCCTGCGATGATGAGGCGCGAATCGGCGGCCGTTAGCTGAAAAAACGAAGGAAAACAAAAGTAGGTCAATTTCGCCACGCATATACACACACACACAGTACATAATGGGGAGGCGGTGGCGGTCCGCGTGCTGTTGCGACATGCATATATCGCGCGCACAGCGCAGCTAGACCGGCGATAACGCGGCTGGATTTCGGAGCGTCTTCCTTCGTCGGTGTGTACACTTAGACCTGCGTGTGATGCATAGGATTATGGGGTTCCGTTGGTTGCGAAACGGCTCGGCTATCGAAACGTTTAATTGTGTTTTTTGCTCGTTTACCCTCCTCCAGTGTTGATGTTATTACTGTTGCATTGTGGGCTTCGATGAAAACTAAGTTATTAATGTTGTTGGCTCAGCTATTTTTTTGACTCTCGTAAAAGTTGATTATTATTTGTGAGCGATATCAATAAATAAATCAATCTATTGTTCTAGTGGTATCATGGCGGGTGTGCAGATTGCTCCGATGAATTTCATGAAATCGATCCGATTAGCTTCAAAAGGTTTTTTAACGAATAAAGAGAGACGTAGGTTTATTATAAATACAGAAATCATAGGCTGATTGCGCGCCACAATAGACACATCTGTTTCTGTCTTCTGCCGCAAAGAAGGTGTATACATACATACATACATGTGAAGGAAAATAGAAAAGTTTTGTGGTTTACCTCTACTTAATGTGTGTACCTGCATCTCGCTTCTGTGTACTATTACAGGGTTGGTTCAGCTGACACGAATATGACTCGTGTATTAAAATGACCGAGTTAAAAGGTTTTCTTTGAGCAAATTGACCGCTCGGAGCAATCATGAGCTAGAGTCTAAAACATAATATTCTTGAGAATTTATTTCCAACGCATGAACTTGAAATTAATCTTTTTTTATTCAAACACCTGTATTTTGAGCTTTGGAAAGTGTTTGGAAATGGTTCATGGCGCACAGGGTCTGGGAACGTACAAAAAGGACCTTAGCTGCATAATGTGAATTCACTAGTCTGGAGAACGATATAGCAGGCAAATTTTCATCGTCCAACGAATCGAACGATTTTATTCTCCATCCCGATTCTCAAGCATCCAAGTGAAATTTCGAAATAATTTCCCCGTAAGATTAGATAAGCCCACCTTCTAGCGCAACCTCGACGCCAAAAGGCTTTCAAAAAGGATACGTACCCGCGTACGTGCATCCCCCACCCACTGGAGCAGTCAATTATCAAAAGAGAGAGAGAGAGAGAGAGAGAAAAAAAGAGACGAAAATCCGAGGTGCATAAACAGACCGGCCGACGTAACCATTGAATCACATCGACTTTCTAAAGCAAAAAGTAATCGAGGCGAACGCTCTCTCCCTCTGCCTTTCCCCAAAAAAAGTCCTTCCTCCCGTGTGAGTACCCGCCCACCTTTTTTCGCGGCTAAAGGTGACGGTCAGCGGTAGAACTTGCGAAAAAGAAAAAAAAACATTACCCACACCTATATACTTCTTCACGTAATGGCTAACCACGCGCGAGTGGTATAACATCAAGCACCGGTAGCCAAACACTCCCTTCTTTGTGTTTCTCTCGCGGGTGGGCCATCATCAGTAGAATCAGACAAGACAGTGCAGACAGGCGAGCGTGTAGGGGGAGAGAAATGCCTCTACGTATACTTACCTGCAGCATTGACGACAATAACAAAACGGAGTATAGTTGCTACCACCCCCCCCCCCCATTACTGTATACACACACAGATAGTAGAAAGGTATACAGAAAGTAAGTTGCGGCGACGGCGGCGGCTAATTCCGATGGTGCAGTGCGCGGATAGGTATATCCACACACCAGAGGAGCACGCCTCGCGCTTCGAACCACAGTCACCTTTCTCTCCTCGCGCCGTGAGCTGCGCGCGAGTCAGAGCATCGCACGCACCGCAAACTCTTTTCTCCAAACTCACTGTTCCGTCGAGTGTTGCGTTGATATTTGAACAACGCGTCTCTACCCCGTACCCCCCTGGTTAACGAAGCCTTTGGTGTTTTTGTAAAAGAAAAATTTTGTTTTTTTACATTATTTTTTGATTTTATTTATTTATTTATTTTTTTTTCTCACTTGGTTCACTGCGACTCGACTTGGGAAAAGTAGAACAGTTTTGCTCTGTATAGAGAGGCACGAGTGACGTCGTCTATACTTTGCAAGTGATTTATATTGTCATCGCAGTCGGGTGATGCATGAAAAACACAGAGAAGGATAATAAGGAAGAAAAAAAAGTGCGGGAGAGGAGAGAAAGAGGCGCATGCGGCTTTGAAAAATCGTGTCTAACGAGTGAGCCGAGCAGTATTACGGAGGCGTTTAGTAACATCTTCGATTAGTTCATTCAGAGGCACTGCAGCGTCGAGTTGCGAAATTAAGAGGTGAAGAAGGTGGTGGAGAGGGGTGAATCTCGGCAGTGGCTGCACCAACAACAGAAAACACACACGCTCAAGATGCTACTGCTGAGCGCTTTTGTGCTCGTCCTGGCCATCGTTTCGAGGACAGGTAAGAAGGGCTGACGCTCTTTTTTTCCCAATTTTTTTCATTTAGCGAGTAAAAACACTCGGGATCCGATTATATATATATATATTTTTCTATTCTCTACCAATAAGCTACCGAGTACGCAAGTTTGTAGGCCCTACGTTTTTTTTTTTTTTTATCGTCGATGCACGTATATTTTTGTCACTGTCTCCAACAGCCATTCGATAAAACGACCGAGCAAACGGCGCGCAAGTTACGCACGTGGGTTTCGGTTTTCAATCTCTCGGCCGATCGATGCCGTAATCACGTATCCCCCGAGTTATCGCACAAGGCAGCAGTCGTAAGGACGCGTTACGTTACAACAGTTATCCCACTCCGTTACGAAATCTCTCGCAAAATCAACATCCAGAGGGGAAAAGAAAAAAAAACGATTCAAGACAATCGAGTATATCTGGGGCGAGCACCGGCGCAACGCTGACACCCGAATCGTATCTCGGGCTCGCCATCGAATTTCAAAACCCAACCTATCGCTCCCGATTACATTTTCCCAGCGCGACATCACAAAATTCAATTACCCTCGTTGCGCAGCATAATGCGCTTCCCACGACAGTCTGTCCACGGGTGTGTGTGTGTGTGTGTGTGTCACAATGATCTTTCATGCCTCGTTTAGTTACCCCCAAATGGTCGGGATCGAGGAGAGATGAAACACACCCAGTGGCCCGGATAACGTAGTAAGCGACGACAATCGCTGTTATATAGGTAAACGTAGAGATCGGGCGCGTCGAGAGTTCGTTTGGAAACCGGGTGCTCCGGCTGTAATCGTTCGGGCGCGCTTATTAGACGGGCACGCGCGCAGCCTCGTTTTTATCGGTCTCTCCCTCGGAAAATGAGGAAAAACTCGGCACGGTTTGCCCGGGGGGGACGAAAAGTCGCGCAGGCCAAAGTCGATTTTTGCGCAACATGTCCCGGGCACTTGGGGCGATGCGAGTTATCTGCGCCGTATGGGGAAAAATCCAGTTTTGCACGATGTGTATCGGGATAAAGGGCCCCCGAGGGCGCCTCCCCCCCTTGCAAGCCCGCGGGGGCCACTACATGCCAATGCTCGTCGTCGTTGTTATTATTTTTTGTTATTAATGCCGTGGCTCTTTCGTTATAAAACTACCGCACGTGTGCACGGTGCATAACGATTTCTATTCAGGTTTCGCAATGGGGCGCAGTTTGCTAAAATGCATATTTGTAGAGTCCATTAACTTTTGGAATTTTGGAAGTGGAAACCAAGTCGGAAAAAACAAAAAGATCGTTTAGTTGATGTATACTTGCAATCGAGAATCCGAATATTGCGCTCGCCCTTATCTGGTTTCATGAATCACGCCGCGGAGAGACGCCAGAGTACGGGGAATCGCGAGTTTTCGCAATGCACGTGTATTCTTGTTCGTACACCGATGAGTCTGGTGGATCGAGAGGTGCCATTGTCTGACCTGAATCACGGAAAAATGCAATCGTTGTTCTTTCGAGACGCGTGTGGAAAAATTAATGTACCGCACTACGCTGTACTCACGGGTGTACGGCAGGGATGAAAATTTTTCCAACAAAGTAAAAATAGCCGAGCCGATTATCCAACCGCGATAATTCATCGTTTGTCCTCGCGGGTAGAGACTTTATTGGCCAAGATGAATAAATTTGATCCCCGAGTGATTCATACACGTGTAAAACATCATCTCGCGTATACATAATATCCTCGAAAAGGACTCGAAGCAGCTGTTACGTGACTCTTCCACCCCCCCCCCTAAAAATTTCCAAAAATATTTTCGCCCAAAAAGAGACTAAAAAACACAGCGTGACACATGGTTTTCCCGAAAAACGTGACGCTCGTATTTTTTTTTATTTTCACCACACCAATACTCGTCTCGAAAGTTTATTTACATACACGTGCGCGAATCACAGCTGTTATACGTTTATTACACACGAGTTGTAGGTGGGATGTAATACCTATGCCATCCGTATGATCCGTCGGGCGAACGGGCGCCGATTAGTCGCTCAGATTACATTGATTTCAGGAGAGCGAGACTCTGGCTCGAGTGAAGAGTAGCTGTCGGGGGGTTTCTTAATATGCTAATTCAAGCGAGGGTGGCGGGGAAGGGGGGGGGGGGAATCGCCAATCGCGTCATCGACGGTACTGTCGCTTCGAGCTCCGGTCTTATTTATCCGCGGGTACCTATTTCGCTCACACCGGATGATTTAGCGGTGGTGTAAGCTGACGTGTGCATCCGTCGAGGAGTTATTGAACTTCGCGAGCAATCGACGCCGGTTTGTTTTGCCGATTCTTTTCTTACGCTCGCGGAGGCTGCGGGGTTTTTTTCTTCTTCTCCTTTTTTTGTTGAGTAACAGAATGATGCTCTCCGGTGATCTCTGTTTTTACGACTCGTCTCGCGTATTTGTACACTATGTAAACGATTGCGCATCATTTACTTCTCAAAGGGTTTTTTTTTACTTTGAAACGACTACTTTCGTCAGCTTCTACCACTTATCAACACTTTCGCGTCATATTAACCGGCATCGAGCTATAAATATTAAGTATATCGGTACCGTGTGGGTGGTAATTTACACTTGGAATTATAATTCAGGCTAATTAATAACTCACGAATCGTAAATCAGTGCCGATCGTTTCAAGAGCCATTCCTCCCGATGTACTTCCAAGAGCCCGTATACTTAATTTACGACGCCATACGGTTCATCCGTCTGTACGTACATGTACGAGTGACTTTTGCTCCCGCGGAACACGAGTCTTAGCCCACACAGGAAACTCCACGAATAGTGGACGCGCGTTAACTGTAAACCCTCCCTCTAACGCTCTCCGTACACATATACGCGTATACATCCTCGTAGGGTGGCTATCGTTGGTATATTAGCTTGCCTTTACTCCCCCTCTCGGGTAACAGCGTAGGTACCGTTCGACGAACTCTCGTCCTTACGTACCAAAGATCGTGAAATCGACACTTACAGCCGCCGGTTTTTACAACCGATCCTCGTGCTGGAACCCGACACCCCTTGTGCGGTTCTCTCTCGATTCGAAATTCGCGATCGGCCGATCGGTTTTTCCCTTCCGCTGTGGGTAATCTGTAGAGGCTTAACGATGAGAAATCGGCAGACCGCGTGGATAAGGTGCGTTTTAGATTCGTTGGGATATTGACGATCTCGACAAATCGTGATTAGTTGCTTTAATTCTTAGGGGAAAAATCGATGCGTTTGGGACAATACGCAGCAAATATAGTCACAGCAGTGGGTTCATTGTTTGGATTTTCTTGTCTGATTATCGGTCGATGAAAGGTTTGAGATTTGTGTATTTTCCTTTTTTTTCTCAATTTGAACTCCAATAGATGTATAAGGCATTTTTAAGAGGCTTAATTGTGCGCAGTTATTCGTTCGGAGGTACTTAAAATTCAATGAATCTTTTCAGACAAACTCATCGTGACGTTGTAAAAATTTCAACCCGAGGCGCATTCTACCTTTCCTGCACCGATATTTTTTCAGTAGATGAGTTCCGTGTTTGGACAGACACACGCGTCTGTATCTACTTTTCGTGGACTATTTATTCCACTTCACGTTTACCTAATTTTTATAAAGTCAAATACAGTTTCATCAACTTTACTCGTGTATGGTATGGATAAATAAATTTTTCTACATATATTTTATAGATTTAATCACTGATTAATTATCACTCTTGTGAATACATAAATTATCCCATTGGAATAACGCATAATTGCATTGATTAAAGGTAAAAACTAGACAAGAGAAAAACCATGGTAAAAACTAATCTGTATCTAATAAAAAAAACCACATTATCATTTTAATTGAAACTGCAAAAAACTATAGATAAATTGTATTGGTAAAAAAATACCACTTCCGCGAAATCTCCATAGGAAAACAGCAGTCTGTTGTGTGTTCACGTAACGGTAATCGCAAATGATACAACAGTGACACTTCACTATTCTCGGACCATCGAATACGCCCCGATACGCCTTACAATAACATCACGTGTACACTCATCCGAACCATCTTTGAATCAGCAGAATCGCCACCCGCGAGTAGAGTCCCTTCCAGCTACTAAAATCACTTATTCATCGATTGTAATTGCCCCTCGACGTGTACACTTGTACAAAAACCTATACTTTTTCTCATTTCCCTCGTCCAAGCTTCGTTGAGATCCATACACATGCCTCCAGGCGTAGGCGAACGCAAGCAAGTATATAAGTATCTGTAATCTCCTCGAGCGAGGCCGGAATCGAGTTTTGCTCGCGTCAAGTATCACAGGTGGCCTCCCATTTCCAAATACAGAGGGACTCTCCGACGTCCCATTTTCGTCGCCGCTGTAACTTATTATATGTACACCCGCGGGCGATCATTTGTTGTTTGGTTGTTGTGCGCGCGGGTACGAGTGTGAGTACGGAAAATTGGTCCGCTGGGACTCGAGTTGCAAGTGCGGGTCTGCATCTACTGGTAGAGCAGAGCTGGAATTTTTCGGCCCGATGCATTTTACATGAGGGCACGCGCGCAACTTGGATTCGTAACGGCGTTTTGGTGCGCCAAATCTTTTTCGAGGATCTCTTTTCAGCCATTCGTCGCTCGTTCGTTGACTTTGCAGGTGGAATTTTTCGTCGCCTGAAAAAACTTTGCTCAGATTTTCGTGACGGTTGATTGTTCTTCATCTAAATGCACGTTCTTCTTTTCCAGCTCTGTATTAACATATACCCGTACAGGTGAAAAATCCTCGATTGAATTCCCTGTTAATTGAGTATATGTCGCGCACAATATGTCAATTACCACAGTCGTCAGCTGCAGCGTCGAAAGCATGAAAACGCTGTGACCGTCTCGTCGCGAACAGTGTCCAAACGAAATAAAGAAACGGCGTTACTGCATGCGAGCGTTGTAATTAAGCTGCTAATTACCCCGCAGTTTCGTTTCTTGAACACATAAAGCGATTTTCACGGAACGTTTTCCCGATGAAAAAACAAATACATCAGCTGCTATATACATTTTCCAGCTCTTCTGTACGATCCATACAATGCAAATGGCGCGAGGATAATTAGATTCTCCCTGGGTGTGGGTATTATACACTCATTAAATAAGCCGAACGACATCGTCGACTTTTTTTCATGCATACATACCGACACTTCTTAACTCTCGCACGGCTCGCCTCTCCCTTGGGGTATTTGTATGGATGCATCTCGTGTGTACGCAGAGAGAACTTTTATTGTCAATGCGTTTGCACATACTGTGCGAGGAGATGATCTTTCGTTGTCTTGGCATTACAATACAAAACCGAGCGACGCGTGGCATAGTTCGCATCACTTCGGGGGGTAATTAGGTATCGAGAAAAATTCCAGGAGCGAGGCGCACCATTGCACTTCACATTTTTTGGTGTTTTTGTTAAAGCGTTGGCGTTTTGTTATCAACAAAGTACTTACTGACATTTTCGGTAAACTTTTACCTCGGCTTTTACCGATTCACGAGTCAGTAAAATATTTATGGCGAATTGGAGTAAAATCACTGGTTCGCTTTAAGAAATAAGGACGATTAAATGGTACGGTAAATAAAAATGACGTACTGAGTGGTACTGCTCCTTGTGCCATTGTCCTAGTGAATCGACTAGGTGGCAGAGTATCAGTCTCGAGACGAATTTCCACAAGACCTTGTAGATTCTAGACATATTGTTTCGCATGTTTGAAAGAACAGTAATGAACGCTACAAGAATCATTCGGACACAAAAATTGTTTTTTTTTTAGTTTTTTGTTTTAAGGTAAAATCCCTATATTACTTACGTGTGCGTATTACGACAATCGACGTTATTGAGTTTCACGTTTATTCAAAGTGACAAAGTATACTACCCTCTCCAACCATCATCATAGGCCAGTCAAAATAGCCAAAATCGCTCGTAATGTAATGACATTATTTGTCCATTCGCAGAACAAAACCGACAAACTTTGGTAATCCAATACGCCAGTGTATACAGCCATATGGGCTCGCTCGAGAAAGCGCGATTTATCTCGAGAGCAGAGAACGCGAGAGCGCACACGTATCGCGTACAGTTGCAGGTTCACGCCTCCGCGCTCGCGCTTCTGTATACACACATACACCACCAGCAGTGAGGCGCGCCATATCCGTTCGCGCGAGTTTTAAGATCTACCAGCAGCGGCGAAAATGACGAGGAAAATAAAAAGAAACGACCGGCCGGTCGCTCGCGCGCAATTACGCCAAAGACACACTCGTGTTCTCTCGCTGTACCTCACCACCGCGCCACATTACGGTCAGGACCAGCTTGTTCTCGCGTGTGCGATACACATACGGACACGCGATCTCCGTTTGAAGGGGTATGTATATTCCATTACCTTTCGCTGGTTCTCGTAGGACCGATTTTTTGCAAATATCACTTGCCGCGTGCCAGTCCTTCCCATGTCAGCTCTTTGTTTTCGGAAAAATCGGCGAGCGAGCGAGAGATTTACGGGCGTGCACCAGCTGAGAAACGACGTTTCGAGCGTTTACGGCTTTTGGTTTTCGCGAGCGGAGGGATAAATATTTGGCTACGAGCATACGTTGTTGAGCTCTAGGGCTCCTTTGACTCGGTTTATGGCGAGCACGTTTTTTTTATTTTTCTCGTACTCGTATGGTACTCGAGTTCTGTGAGCTGTCCGTGCTCCCAGAGGATCGCCAATGTTGAGGGTTAGCCGAGCGTTGGGCTGTTTGTACGAGTTTACAGGGTCGGAAGTCACATGATTGATTGTGTTTTTTTTTTTTCTTTTTTTACTGACAAAAAAAAGTTGCGGGAAGATATTACATTTTCTTTGGTTTTTTCCTAGTCTACTGTCGCTCCTTTTTAAAAACAGGTTAGTTTTGAATTTTGTAATGGTTATCGATCGTCGTCGTTACACCGGAATGTTTCAAACGGGTTTTGATTTTCTATGATTTTAGTAAAACAGAGCAGATTGATTGATAACAAGTTTATCTGCAACCATAAGTTGTTGTAAGAGAGCAATTTTTGCATAAACTGTACCTTGTGGTTGAGCTTCGTGCCCAGAGTGGGCTTTTGAAAGTATTATATGCTTCGGTCGAGTGTCACACGTATCTCACTAGGATTCTTATGGATTGAATTGTCATCACTTATTCAAACGTATTTGTTTGTTAGTTTATAGATGCAAGAACTTTTTTTTAAATATTGGGATGATTGGGAAGATTTTTAATATTTTAAATTGGTAGTGAAAAAGATTATTACATGTGATTATTTAGGAAATGGTGTATTTTGACATTTGTAGGACAGGTACCCAAAGCATAGCGTTTTTTCGCCAACTCTTTCATCTTGACATGTAAGACAATCTAAAACATGTACATGATACCATCACGATTTTTCACGAAAAGTTTTTCTACAATCAAAGTAGATATAACACGGTGTGGATGTAAATTCGCAAATCAGCAGGTGCAATTCACAGTCGAATGTCAGGGTATTTTTACTTTTCTTTACCTTCTCAAGGTACACTCCCGGCTGTAATATATCGAATTACCGTCGCTCGTAGTTTTGCAATGAAAAATTATTGCGCAACGTCATATACCCACTTGCATGTATAATACGTTTCTGGTTTTTCTCGACTCTCTCTCTCTCTCCGGGTAAACCGAGAGCACCCCGCTCAATTTGATACTTTCGATATGTTAATGCGTTGGAAAGTTGTTCACCAACGTTTCAATTCACGCCGCGTTGCCCGCCAATTTTCTTTTATTTCTGGAAATCATCGTCGAAAAATCCAAGGGGTTCCGAGTCAATGTTCAAGAATCACCGCCTTCGATCAACGATTGGCAAACTCGACCTTTTTTTTTCTTATCTCTCTTGGATGCAGCGTTATATGGGGGACTTCATTGTAAACAATTAATTTACCTCGAATTTGTATAAGCCTGTGCTTGAAGCGCAGAAAACTTTTTCGTTCCAACTTGAAATAAAAGTCGATTGGAGCTACTGCACGAAAAAAATCAAATTAAATCTTGCAAATCCACTTTGCGATTCCTAAGTTGAAACTGATAACTACTCGGCTCTAGACGAGTGCCGTATAGCTATGGACGATCGGGTCACGTGCAAGATGGATGGGCTTCTTTTTTTTAAACTCATCAGCTGCAGCAACACGTGTGTAATATGTGTATATACAACGACGCGCGGATGACGACAGAGTAATGACATAATGCCCGAGTCTCTTATTTTCGCAAAACTTCCCTCGGGCGATTTCAGGATTATATAGTTAAACGATGATGAACTGCAAACGCGAGGGTGTGCTCACGTGTCTGTGTGAGGAGGCTTAGAGAGACGCGGATGGCCTCCGGGGAGTCTCGAGAGGTCGCGCGCGTGAGATCGTCGTCGTCGTCGTCGTTATGTTATGTCGTGTCATGGAAAGACGAGGAGGGAAAACTGTCTGGGATACGCTCTGAGTTTACGGTCGGATCGGCTCTTCGTTAAATATGCAATATATTTTTTCCCTCTCAGTGTTGATGTTTGTTTTTAATTACTGGGTTTTGGAAAGGATTACATGTTGCTGATTAATCGATTTTGGGGTGATTTTTCGTGTAAATTACAGTTAGATAATTCTTTGATCCTTTGAAAAACCTGTTCTATTGGTTCAAAACATGTAAAAGCGTCGTTGATTTTGACTTTTATCATAGCGGTACCTACTAGTAAGTGACAAATGATAAGATTTTGCCACTAAAAAAGCTTTTATAATTCACTTAAAGAATAAAAAAAAGATTCTTGTACGCACGATCGATAAAAGCTAAAGTCACGGAACTTTAGAATATACCTGTGTAGACTTTCAATTCTGTGAGTTACAAGTACGGTAAGACAGTTATTTGCTATTCCTTAATTAATTAATAAATGCCTTATAATTATAATTTTTTTAAATAATTGCTTACTATCTGTTATTTATAATTAAAGTCTACAATTTAACAAAAAATTAACATAGCGTTATTTTTTAAACCTTAGAAGAGTCTGTCTTCTTGAAAATTAAGTAGAAACAGACAAGTGAGGTAAGACGGAGTATCGACAAGTTACGGGATGGAAGCATATTTGGATTCTGTGGTTTTTAAATAGAAAATACTAAAAAATTTAGTGAAAATTTTTAACGTTACCTCCCATAGTCACTCATAAATATTTCTGTCGAAAAAAAAAAAAACAAGAAAAAACCTAAAGACGGATCGTTTTCCCATTTTGGTCAACGCTCAATCCAAAGTTTCTAAACTTACTTTTTCCCAAATCTGCATCCTTCGGAGCAGTTTCTCACAATCTGCATTGCATCTGACGCACACACGGCCTCCCATCGCGTACTATGATACACCGCCTTTATACGGCAACACTTGGATCTTCCGGTGAATTTGCGTGTTTCGAAATACATTTGTACATGCATGCATGCCTATACCGTAGAGCGCTACCTTTTTTCATCGGTGTAATTCGCAACATCGGCATGCGCCGGGCTGGGCGATGTACGTATTTCAATATTCAAAATACGAGAAAGTGCAGCGGCGCCGCTTACACGGCCGATGCTCGGACCCCGATAGTGTCTCTGTGTGCAGCAGGTCCGGGCTATTGTATACAAATAGCCGGTGTGCTCTGCAAGAACGAAAGAAAGAAAAAAAGAAAGCGATCGTACGGTACGCAAAAAAAAAAAATCTTGAATCCATCTCCAATACCCTCGAGTTGGTGTCGTTGACGCGCAGCTACTTCCGGATTAGGCGCGCGGTTTTTGCACGGCAATCACTTCATTCTGCTGATTTCATTCGAAGGATACAATCGTGCGGGCGTCATCTGTTTGGTCCACCCAGTACCGTGAAACGTGGGCGTGTAGATTTTCGAAACTTTTTGCAAACTTTTTTTCTTCTTCTCCTTCTCGATCGATCGAACGAGTCAAGCTTTTACGTAACCAGAACGACTCGGTGATTACTTATCGATGTTGCTATCGCGAGTTCACTCTCTATCTGTTATCGCCGCGGCTGTAACGGTTTTTATCTCCTTACACAGGACTAATTGATTTTTTTTTTTTTTTTTTTTGCTACGTCTAATTGCCGTTGTTCGCATTACAATTTGTAATTGCGATTGTAACAAGCTGTCGCTGCCGGCTGGCTGTGAGGTTTAAATTTCTGGTTTTGCAACGCGTGTATGCGCGCACGCGTATATCGACGGCCAATCGGGCAATTTGCGCGCTATGGGCTGCAATTTCTTTTTTTTTTCTCTCAAGCGTACAAGCGGATTATCTCCGTATCCTGCGTGTAGATGGGAAAAATGGGCTGTTTTTTTGCGGCTCTCGTGTTGCGTAATCACTAGTGCTGGTACTGTGTGGCTCGTACGCACGGGTGCAAAATTTGAGTTTCGTTTCGTCGAGTTGGCGTTGGAAAAGGTTGAGTTGAGTGTTGGGTCCCATCTGCTATGGTTTTGAGCAAATACTTTTAAGGCAATCCAAAGGAGTTGTCTTCATCAAATGTTAGATCGAGTTAGGTCCTCTGTATTTTACTTTTAGCCCATTATTAAACAATATTTTATCGACAGGATGGATGTTTCCAAAAAAACTTCTACATCCCATTAAGAGACATAAAAAACTATACATGAAAAAAAATGCTTGGCTTCTCCCAAGTATACTCAGGTTTCGTGAATTTTTTGCTCTGACGCCTCGTTGATAGTGATCTCCGAGTCAGAGATGGTGCGGCATCGTCAATCTACGTATCGTTTAGAAGATACTTAGGTGAGCGTAGGCTGTAGCTGAACAGGCTATTTTGAGCGACCGAAACCGACTCATTATCTTGTAACATCGAGATGCTGTGTACACTCAGATAGAAGAAAAAAAAAACATGTTTTTTTTTGCTCGATCCTGTTCAATTTTATTAACTAATGAGTTCGTAATAAAAAACCTATTAATTTTTTACCTAAGATTCTCTAAGAGCATTTCCAGTTGTATCTTGGGGAAAAAAATTTGCCCACTTGTTTTGTTTTGTTCATCTGAAATAAACACAGTTTCATTATGTAAAATGCGCGTAGAGATCATCAATTAACGTCCCTCTATTACTATTTCTCTGAGGACTTGGAAAAAAAAAGGACAAGATAAATTGTATAATACCGGCATCCGAAAAACTTTCCTTGTTTCTCCCTTCTTTAGGGATAACTATGGAGTATTAGTCCTATAGATTTAGCTACAAAATCATTAAAAAAAAAAAAAAACCCAACTACTCTAAATCTCCCCTCTCCCTCAATTTCATGTAACAAAGATACGAGAACTTGGTTTTCTTTCGCATCGCAACGCCTCTCCCATAACATAACACTACTTACATGCTCTGACGTAACAATACCATCTTCGTAACCCTCGTGTACAGCACTTGCTTACACGTATACACATACGTACCTAACTCAGTGCGTTTTGTCTGATGGTGGTAGAGCCCAATATATATACCTATAGGTACAAATGAAGAGCTCTCAGAGCTTTCGTCGCGGTACGGCGAGCCCGTGTCCACGACTAGTGCACACAAGTACAGCTGAAGTAAAGCAACACAAGTGCGTAAGTAGGAACACTTTTATGGAAATTATGAAAATGCATCCACGTGTGGCAACAGTTTTTATTTTTTTCCAAAAAAAAAAGGAAAAAGAAAAAAGTTTGCCCGTGTACGAGCACAGGAGCTGATTGCTCAGTCCTAGAGCGTCGCTTCCTCTTTCCCTCAAAATACGTTCTCACTCACTGTACGTCTGTACGCCAACCTGGTTTTGTAAACGCGCTCTGGGAGAAAGTTTAAATCGATTAAGCACACGCCGGCCCGGATACCGAGTTTTTTTTCGGCACGTTACTTTTTTTTCGTCGCTATTGTCCCCACCCTCCGGTCAAATCCGGCCCAGCGACTTACGCAGGGGAGAAAGGTGTTTAAGCGTTCAATTTGACGTTAGTTCTCTCTTTTTTAGATACGATTTATTATTTTACTACTTTTTTTGCCGAGCAGCTGCGACTTTTGGGCGATACAGGTGCGAGGTGGATTCGCATCTCTCGGGTGTCTCGTCCTCTTTAAAAATTACACTTTGATTTACTCCTTCTACTCGAACATCGTTAACTACGTAATACGGTTTGCCATGGGCTGGGAACGGGGACTTTTATTTAACTCACTGACTTTTGTTTCGATCTTTTGGTACGCAATAACAAGCACATAAAATGGAGACGTTAATCTAGAAACAAAAACTCTAATTGACTAAATGTATCAAGCAAATGTGCAAAAAGCATACTATAAAGCCTACACCTGGCTCGTAACGTTTTCACCAACGATGCAGATTTAAAATGTTTAATCGATTCGTGTAGGTATACACTATATAGAAAAAGACCACAATTATGACCCAATAGATATACATCGGCTCCAAATGGGTTGAGCAAAAAACCAAAAGGAAGCTCGTCCTTCTAATACCAAGTAAGTATACCATGGCTTTGTTTCATAATCGATTACACCGATCGAGAGTGCTCGACCGCGCGTATGCGAAATCGCAATTGCGTGATGTATATACGTGGTCCAGGAGCAAAAAAAAAAAAACTTAATTACACGAGCAAAAGGGCATGTGTGTAACTGAAACGAGCGCCATTAGTCGGATGATAATTCGCGCGTTCATTGTTTCTCATTTTACGAGCGAAAGGAGAGCACCCGTGTTTTTGCGACTCTGGGCCTGTTTGAAGTGGAAAAAAAAAAATGATAATTAGCTCCACTGGAAAGTATTTGCGTATTTTCAGCTCGGCAGAGTGTAATAAGCGAGCAAACGCGGAAAATGGGAACGGACGAGTGTTGCGTGCCGGTAAAGAGACACGCGACTTTTGTAACTTGACGACTGTGTTGTTTTTGTGGGTTGTAGCGTTTACAATTTGATAAAACTTCTCCCAAATATGAGCCATAAAAACCCCGTAAATTTTGGCGAAAAAGATAAAGAGAGGAATAAACATTGGTCTCTGCAGCGATACAAACATTCGCTTCTTTGACGTGCAGCGTTCAAAAGCGCCTCTAGGTACAGGCTCCATCATCCGAATGATCCATGCAAAATAAAAGGTTACGTGCAATAAGAATCCACGAGCAGTGCCTGGAGGAAGAAGGGAGGGTCTAATTTTCCAGTCTGCCCCTCACTTCTATGCAGCGGGTACCACGGGCTCGTAAGAAATTTTCTCACTCGCTCTTTTTCGCGTGTCTGCAGCCGATTGCGACACGCCGAGAGAGAGAGAAAGAAGATGCGCTCTGCAAAATAGAAATGAGAGGAGGTGAACTGCTGCAACTTGAGCAAGCGAGGAGTAACTGTGTGTGTGTGTGTGCCTATGAGCTCGGTGGCTGCGTTGCGTTGTGCTTAGCACTCCGAGGCTGCGATGTATGTAATTTTGCCGCCTCTCATTTATATAATGTAGTTTTCTTATACATGCGCCCCCTCCTCTTGTTTCTTTCCAAGCCCCCTCCCTCCTCTTGGCTTGCGAAATTCACGGCTTGGTCGGTCTAATTTTTTTCTTTCATTACCATTATTTGTGTCTCGAGTGTATGATATTTTTTTCTTTTTTTTTTTTTTGGGGGGGTTCCTTTAAAATTCATGGTGATTAGTTTGTTGATCGCGAGCGCGCGGCACGTATCAAAAACATTTTCGCTCGCAAAGTGAACTGCTGCCGCACGATGTAAAACTGCGCTTTAGAAAGTATAACGTGCTCCACCGAGGTAGTTTTTTCCCCAGTTTTATTTTCCGTCGTGATGCTTGTGGAATGCCGTGCATTGGTTTCTTCTTTTTTTTTTTCTTGAAAATTGAAAGGTACGCAATCAGCCAAGGGAAAAATTTAGACGACGAGGATATTCGGTGGTAGCTAAAAACAAACAAAAGTTTCACCCTTTTCTCTCCGACCGATAAGCGAAAGACTCGAGTACGATCCTTTTGCAATCACATTGTATTTTGCCCTCGCAATTTTTCGAAATTTCTTTTTCAACCCACGCCTATGCCAAATCGACGTAAATTACTACGCGTGTAAATGCACGCACCTCACCGATATAAAAGTTTCTTAAAAAATAAATACACGCCAACGCAAACACGTTAATTAATCGATAAAATATATTAGAAATGGCATTGCGAAATCCATCAAAAAGGTGTATACCTATACTATATACATAATAACCAACACGTAACGCCACGCAGTGGTGGTATATGCACAATCCACACACGAAGCCGGCTTCCAAGAAACGTGTTTTGGTGTGTGAAACGAAGAGATCGCGACTTCAATACGGGAATAATGCGCCAAAAAGACGTCGCCTAAGGCGAATGCGAACAAAAAAAAAAAAAAAGACAAGAAAGAAAGAAAAATTAGCCAGTCGTGCGATGCCAAAGTAAAATAAGTAGCTCCGTACCCTTTCCCGTTCTTGTCTAACGGCCGTAACAATACACCCACGTAATCAATAATTCGTGATTCACATTTGCATGGCACGATACCCATATAGTATAAAACAAGAAGAGCTTGCCTCCTCGACTCGAAACCCAGAGAGACAAACCTTCCAACACCGATGATCTAGCACGTATGGATGCACCGTCGACAGAAAAGACGCACGCGTGGATCAAAGTGTTTCAAGGTAGGTCGGCTGGTTGTGTTTTTCTTCTTTTTTTTCCCTCTTTACGCAGCTACCTGGACGTTTTCCCATCGTGGGTGTGCGCGTACACCCGATGTGCAACTCAGGCTCGCACACATCTTCGATCGTAATGACGCGTTTTACGCTCACTATTGCGCCACGCGTGATTCTACAACGGCCTGTAGACACACGGTGGTATGCACGTGTGTGGCGAAGCCTTTTTTTTTTTGATCCACGAACGGATGATCGATCGCGGGCCTGATGCTCATTAGCTGGGTACAGTTAGGCGAGGCTTGGAGTCGAGGGATGGGTGTATGATCGTTGTATCATTGGGCCCAGCGATCGGATGCCCGAGTCTCTCATGGAGAAGATACGATACGGCAAGGACTCGTGGTAAATTTTCGTCCGTGAGTTTCACCTTTTTAATAATTACAAAAATCGAAAGAAAAAAAAGAAGCAATTTATGCGTATAGTAATTACATTTGGAGTTCGTTGTACCGCACCTATTTGCATCTGATCGGTAAACGAGGATATAATGTTGCATGCGTTGAAAGCGAGACAAAAATAAAAACGTTACTTAATATTCACATACTTAACGGAGCAATTAACTGGATAAGTTGATACTATAGAGGAGGAAAAAAGGGGGGGGGGGCAGTTAATTCTGTACGTAAATAAGTTTATTATTTTAATTTTTTTCTACATTTTCAAATAAATTCGTTTTTAATAACTGTATTCCCGCGATGTCCCAACCTCGAGAATAACCCAAAATTTCATCGCCACAGCCACGCGTACGCGTTGAAAAGTAACTAATCGTCACAAGCTACCGTCGTCGATCTTTCGCTGACTTGGTCCCGCTCCGCCTTTCCGTGCACGAAGAAAGGGTATACACCTATACCGAGAGAGTATAGGTACATTAGACGCAAGAGGCAATTATCGTGGTTAATGACGGTATAATTAGGCGCGCTCGGGATTGAATTGTTACGCGCGGAGACGACGTAACGCGCTGCGTGGCAAACGCGTGTACCCACACACACACAGTTGAATCGGGTCCTATATATACATGTATACCTACAATGGCCCAGACATTCAGTAAGGTGGCTCCGCTCGCCTAGTGTCGTTGAGCCATTTTTTCGTGAGCGAGGTGTAGGTGCGAGAGGAGAAAGTTTTGCTCGCGTTAATGCCTATGGGGTATACGAATATGATGTTGCGTGAGGCCTCGGCCAAAGCATTGGATTTTGCTCGATTGATGCCGCGACAAGTATACCCGTATACCGTGCCATAATATTCCTCACTACTTTTTCTTTTTTCGCTCGTTACGGAAAGTACAAGCCTCACCTTAAAATTGTTTTTAATCAAAAGAAACAATATTCATTTAGTTTGTTTCTAGTGTACTTTTTTTTCACTGGACTATAACAGCTTCTGGCTCTCGTTGATGCAATACACCCGTTTGTTATACGCAATCACACGAAATTTTATAATCGTTACCTTTAAACGAAATCTCATTTTTGTCGCATAGAAGCGTAAAATAACAAAATAATTCAACTGGCAAGTGTCACGACCATAAAACCCTCCCTGCATCCCCTGGCGACAACGATGCACATTCCGATACATTCTCACGTATACATATAATAATCTGCTTCTCTTACCGATCTGCATCTACAAAAACACACGCGACTATTATCCCAACAGTACTTACAGACCCATAGTATACGCACGCACTCGACGCAGGTTTGCATGAATACATGCCTCGGTTGCTTTTTAAAAACACACGTAACTTTACGCATGCACTGATATATATGTATGGACATACACAATAAGGCGACAGGGGGTGGGGACGTACGTGTCCCTGAGCCATAAGCCGGAGATGCAAATAGTCCTCGGGGAACTGGTGTTTGATTGCCTCTTTAGGGAGCTTAACGAGTTACTCGCAGCCGTACCAAGGAAGGGAGAGGGGGAGCTCCTTTTTTTCCCTACCATTTCGCTGTACCATGTGCGCGGCTGTAGGATTAATTAGGGAATGATTTTACGAGCGTGCATCGGTCGCATTTTACGCTCCGGAGTCCCGGAACTTTGCATATTGTACGCGCGCGTGCTTGCAGCGAGACGAGAGTGACGACTCGGCTGGAAATTGGCGTTATGTAAACGCAAGTCGAAAGTTATAGGCTATGCAGGGAGGGTAAAAATTTTCGACACGCGTCCGCGTACGGGTACCGATCGTAATTATGGATCTATCGGCAGGTCGGTTTTTTTTGTTTTGTTTTTTTTGTTTTTTTGTTTTTTTTCGCTGCGCATTTCGTTTCGCACTGCCGAGTGGCGTTGGCGACTTTGGGCGATCGATCATAGGGAAATGAGATCGGTGTGGTTGTTTATTGAAAAAAAAGTGCGATTTGCCTCGTGTATACCGTGTGTACGTGCAGTGTGATTAGTCCATTGTGCGATTAATGGACACACGTGGAGGCAATTCGGGTTATCGATTACCATCGGGGTTATTTATCTTGCGAAGGAGGGCACAGGTGGTACGGGCTCGCGGAACCAGTTGGACTGGTTTTCATTTTCACGGCGCTTATCGCGCGCTTAACAAATTATCGCCCATACCCGGCTTTGGGCCTCGACTGATTGTTCGAGCTTTTTTTTTAGAGCGTTTCTTACTTATTAAGCCGCTTATAGTCAACGTTTTTCTCCAAAGTCGGACCAACGGGATATCAGTGCAGTTTAAGTGAACGATGGAGGTAGGGAGGGAATTAATCGCTTTACAGTACATAGTAAAAGCACGTATACAAGCAGGGCAAACATTCCAGCTGAAAGCTTCCACGTGTAAAATCACGTACTCCACTTGTACAGTGCACGCGTGTAACGTGCGTGTAGAGGTACAATATATACATACGTCTACCAGCGGAGAGTAGGAACTTTCAAACGAGTTCCGTTCATTTTTAATCGAAAATTTATACGCTCGCGTACTCTAGATGTACACGCGTAGAGCCACATGTAAGCGCAAGTACACCCGACTCGGGCTTACATAATTCGGAGCCACGACTTTCACTGTGTATATACGTATACGTGCGTACTTTTGCTAGCAATGGTGTAGAGTTGTGCACTAGTGCGTACATACACACGTGTGTACTATAGCCATGGCTTTGCCGCAATTATTTTTCACACAGGTTGGTAGGCACCTACCTACGCGTAACGGCTATTCTTTTGGGTGGGCATGTAGTACATACAATGCGAGCAAAGTAGTTCTTTTGGATATTTTTCGCGGGGATATTTAATTTTGCGTTTATACGTGTACGTGTTTGTTTCTACGATTGAAGACTTCATTTGTTGTGAGCGCGATGTTATCGTGCTCTCGCGTTGCTTATTATGGGCACACGTGGTGGGTGTCGATTTGCTTTGCAAATGAGAATTTTAGTTTTAAGAAAGCCGATTTTTTTATGGTCAATTTTATGGGTTTCTTCTACGTACGCCGCCAATTTCATACGGAACAGATACCTTTGCAAGGTTTTCGTAGTCATTGGTTATCAGTCACTAATTTTGGCTTCGATTTCGTACATTTCAGAAAATCGGCATTTTCTACCAATCTAATACCGATCTACGAGCTTGCACAAAATAAGCCATTGAAGTAAAAAGAAAACTCATTGGTTGGCATAAAACAGCGTCACGGAGAAATCATAAGAAGTTACGTCGAAGAGCTAAAAAACATGAATCCCGCGTTATCCAACCGATTTACCGATCGCGGAAGACAAAAAGCGCAAAATCTAGCGATTTCTCCGGCAAACGTTGGCATGCAAATACTCCAAGCGCTCATAAACATGCGACCGTAGCGAGGGAAAATTATAGATCGGCATTTTTTGGCCGCCCCTAATTACACCGATGCCAAAACAGCCAATTGCACGCGGACGATCCTCCGACGATTGCCGATTTCGATGAAACGTACAAGTACGTCCTGGCCCTGCACGATATACCGATTTTCCAGGGAGAGTGGCAGTGGATCCGAGACACGAAGAGGCTTAGGGTGTAGGCAAACGTATCCATACTGTTTTGACCATGCAAAAGTGCAATTAAAGCTAAAAGCAATTGCGTACCGGAGAAAAGCGTTAACGAGCACCAATCGTTGGAATGGCTACTACGTCCATTGGTCAATGTATACCTCCACGTGTGCGTGAGCGCTGGTACCTATCGAGTATTTGTAGCGGCTGTCGCGAGACTCGAGATCGCGATGAATCCGATCAACTCGGACAGTAGTCGGGCTTCTCAATCAAGTTTTATTATCGGGTTACGGTAAAAATCTATTCAAGAGCAAACAATAGCCATTTAAATAACCATCGATACTAATCATCAAAAATCTGTTATCGTGACGCCAAACTGGTCGAAAGTCAGGATTGATTTAGCAGACGTGTATTTGTATAGGGTTAAATGGCATTAATTTATCTGCCACGCTCCCGTCAGACTGTAACTCGATACTCGTCAAATTAGAGGCCGATTTCACGGGCTGCACACGCATTTAACAGGTAGCTATCAACACCTACGAGCCTCGTATATATACGCATTGCTCAAGTCACGAATGAGTGGCACAGGAGACGAGGGGGGAGGGCTCTAATGCTATTTTCAATCGTAAATTATATTATATACACGGGTACGAGGCGGCTAAAATTGATATTGGTCGAGCTGATGTTGGTGTGCGTACACATGCCCGCCAACCTGTACATATATATGTATAAGTGCTAGTGCAATACCGTGGCGCGGTCCAGCGATAGATGGCTTTCATTACGCATGCATGGGCGTGCAGCTCAAATGATTGAACGCGTATATTATATGCAGGCCTCGTTCTCTTGAGTCGATGTGTGTGTATATATATATTAGCGGTGTGTCCATTGAGGTGGCCATCGGACTTTTCGCGCGTACGTCATTTAAATTTATGTAAACCGACGCTATAGTGCCTCTATCGCCGCGAGGAGTAATCGCGCTATTACGAACGTGTTATTTACTGATTGAGCTATTATTCTGTACTATACACTGGCGAGTATAAATATAGCCGATTTTCAGGTGTGATTGTAGTTTTTTTTTTTTTTTTTTACGGGTCTGACAGGGGTGATGGTAATTATCAATGATGAATCATGAAAAAATAATAATTGTATAGTGTAGCTAGGGTGTTAATCACATGGAAAGGACATTCTCTTTGATTGTTAACTCGTGCGATAATTTCACTGTGTCTCTTCTTGCTAATTAAAGGATCTCTCTCGATTGTTAGGGTACAGAACAAAAAAAATTGAGTCGGAGGTTTTAAGCCATTCAAAGGCCGAACGACTTCTTCCACCAGATAGTCCCAAACAACTTGTTTTGATGATTCTCGCTTCTATTGTTTTTTCTCACTTTTTTTTTTTTTTAGCTTTGAGCGTAGAATACTTTCGGCTCCTACAATTCATTATCTCGATTGACTATGTATTGCCCGCGAATGTCTGGAAGGTCTTGGGGAAAAGGAGTCGTAAGTGATTAATGTATCATTTCCATGTACATACATCAATACGAGAGAAAGTAGTTTTGGATACTAGTCGGAAAAATTTTGACGGTTTGATGACCACGGAATCCTCGAGTCTTTATCGTATCTTTTTTTTTAATATTCACTCACGAGGATCCGAGAGGACGTAATATTTGAACACACGAATTCCCATCGATACTATACGTCCTTGGGAACGTTTTGCTTCTCGATTTAATTTTTCAGAGACACGTGGAACAGCAAACTGGGAAATTGCGCTCGCGATTTCATTTTCACCGAAACGAGCAACTTTCTCGTCCCTCTGCTCCGATAAAGTAGTCCTCCCCCCACGACTCCCTATCGCTTTGACACATCGCGAACAATCAAGCTCGGCCCCGCATCACCACTGGCACATACTCCTACACGCGTATTAATTAAAACCCGGGGAGCACGGAGTAGACTGCAGAGACAGTGGAGGTACAATGAAAAACGAAGATGCATCGCGGCGCGTGGGAAAATTCCATCGCGAACCCTCGTGTCGAGAATTTCTCGTTGAAAAGCCGCGAGTACCGTACGAGCCCGCATTCGTTAAATTTGGGCACTTTTCCACGCCTTCACGCACGTGTGAGAAAAAAAAGATAGAGAGCTCGAATCAGAGATATATATACACACCGATGAAACCGAAAGGGATATCGGAACCTAATGCTTTCATAGCTCTTTCTTCGGTACGTTTTTTCTTCCGCGTCTTGTCGGTTTCTCCGGCGAGGTATGCGTGCTCGAAAAATCGTGAAACCCCGGGAGGGTTTGACGGCCTTGCGAGGCCAGTCCGAAGGTCGCAGGCTGTTGACTCCGCAGCGGTGACTCCTTTTTTTTTCTCACCGAGATGTGAGAAGCTGCGCGTGTAATTCGAGCGGGTCCACCTTTGGAACGGGATTTCCTTTTTTGTCGCCGGGATACAATGAGGCTTTTGCTCCTCCTCGCGAAAATTTGTGAACTGTAGTACCATCTTCTTACGTGCCAAAATAGGGAACTAAGGTTTTTGCTAAAAAAAAACAAAAAAAAAAACAACAACTTCAATGTCACGCAAAACTCCTAGTAAAGCCGTAAACATGCCACAGTATAAACCTCAAATAAAATAAAATCTTTTCTCACGTAACGTCGTAACGATATTTTTTTTTTTTTCCCTCCCACTTTAAGACTCTCAAATTACACAACGCCCGAGAAGCACACGGCTGATTAATATATTACCCATAAATTGTACAGGAGCTTAAATTAGATAACGAGTTTGTGCGATATTACGGCAACGCATCGTCTTGGCTCAATTTTCGCAATTTTTGAAAAATACCGTGTATCCCCACCTGCGGAGAGTATACCGCCCGAGGGATTAGAAGTTTCCTCATTAACAATCGAGCTGTAGCTGCGATAATCGCAATAAAACAAACGCGTTGAGGCCCCAAAATCGTGCTCTCTCACCGACATTCGAAGCGTCGTTTTCCTCTGTAATCGGGAACGATCGAGCAACGAGAACAATAATTTATCTCTCGGCACGTGCGAAGTTTCGCGATCGCAGGTACTCCGCGAAGGAACGCCGTACAACTTCGCTTCGTAATCACAGCTCGCTCACCTGCGCTTAGAAATTTTCGTTTCTATGATCGCTTAATAACTATCTGCTCCGGCTGATACAGCGATCATTTCATCCACGCAAAGTACACACGTGACGTAAGTATAAGTATACACACGCTCAATAATTTGTGATAACCTATGCGCACGTGTGCGGTGCACGCTGTGTACTTACCTTTCACCTTTCGGCTCTTTGATTTCCCGGAGTGCATCTCTATAACTACATGTACACACGAGTGGTCCATCATACTCTGTCAAGTACCCTTGGTCTCTATAAAGTTGACCTTTCGTTTTAATTGCTCTTGTTTTCGCTGCTACTCATTGGCGTGCACTCAGCATTGGGCCTTTTTTTATTTGGAAAGTATTGGAAATACCCGCGAACACCTATACAGCTGTGTCGAGGCGCAGCTCGGGATCGTACACTCAATCACCCATACTGAATATTTTCATCGTGCCCGCGCAAGGGATCCCCGTGTGAAAATCGAATCGCGTCCTACCGGTATAAACTTGGAAGTATTAATTACAACCTCGTAATGATGATGGCAGCGATGGCGGTATGATAATGGGCATCCTCCAAATTGCAACGTTTGGTTGCGCAACGCCGAGCTAATAGCCCCTATAAATTTATCTGGAAATGCAAAAATTCAAAATTTCTTGCGATCATACAATACGAGCTACATTTTAGAAGAAAATATCGAACCCCCAAAAACCTTTGCAAAATAGAAAAAGAAAAGTGGTGTCAAAGAACAAAGAGCCGGCAACGTCATAAATACACACACGCACGCCCAGTGCATGTAACAGCACGACAAAAGTACCCTAGCTGGCAAAGGATTACGAAATCCTTGAATTGCACCGTGGAATAAAGTTACCTCAACCTTCTCCCGAAACAGTGGCAACAAAGTAAACGCTATAATTAATCGCGATTAATTAGCATCCCGAGCGCGGTCTCGTCCTCCTCTCCGGCTCAGGTGCGGCACAGCGCAACAGTAAAGTTGAAGTATAAAAGGAGAGTATGTATGGATACACTTACAGTCCCGTTCTCCTTTCCCGCGACGCGAAGAAGCAGCACAAAACAGACTGTTATTCTCTTCCTGCTTTTCTTCGTGTGCCAAAACCACCACTTAATCTCCCCTCCTTGCTTTTTTTTTTTTTTTTTCAGCCCGGCGAATCCCATTAACTTCAAGAGTCGCGCGGGTGTCGTCATCCTCGTATACCCCGTAGCTGCATAGCATATGCGGATCGGGGAGTCCCATTCACGAGTGCACCGCTTGCGCAAACTCGCTATACTTTCACGGAGCCCATGTATTATACATCTCCGAGGAAAGTGCGATTCAGCAGGGAGGGTGCGCTCCCCCCTCCGATACACCTTTGGTTTTAGATTTGGAGTGCGCGGTATACAATAGAGATCTCATTCGATCGCGGGGAGTCCCAATCGGCTCGACAATGTCGCGTCTCGAAAATAAAAGAACACAAAGGTACGCCCCACCACCTGCCACAACCGATGTCGATTGTGACGCTCTTCTGTACGTATAGCTCTGTGTTTGTATGTGCCTCGCGGTAACTTGATCTCTGGATATATAATGGAAAGCCAGCACGCGTTGCAGTACCCGCGTAAAAAAAATCAAGTTTAAAAAACTTTAAAAAAAGTTTTTTGTTCTTGTTCAGATAAAGTTTTTTAAAAGTTTTTTCTTGAGACAGAGCGAAACTTGGTCAGAACTTTAAACGCAAGTTTAAAAAAAGTTTCTCTGAGCTTTGTAAAAAGTTTTTTTCTAAATTTAATAAATTCTTTTTGGCTTTTCGTCAATTAACTTTGTCTAAATTATAAGTAAATGTATGTAAAAAAAAGTTAAACAAATTTTTTATAAGTTTATTCAAAGTTTATACTCAAACTTATGAAATAAACAATATATTTATTGCATGTGATATATTTCATTAATACAGTATACAATAATTATTGTGCAAAATGTGAATTTTAACTTTAAGAATTGTAAATTACATATACCCTATTCAACGAATTTCACTGCGCGTATTCTTATGTGCCTTATGCTAATAATAGCAACAAACATTCGTTACGTACAAGCAGCTCATAAAAAGAACAAAAACGTAAGCGATAATCATCTCAAATTATTAAATTCTCCCTATCGTGTTGCTTGAAATTTTTTTTTTTTTTCAACTCCTTCGAACAAGTTTGGAGAAACTTTTCTAAAACTTGCGTTTAAAGTTCTGACCAAGTTTCGCACTGTCTCAAGATAGAATTAAAAAAAAACTTTTTCTGAATATGAACAAAAAAACTTTTTTTTAAGTTTTTTAAACTTGATTTTTTTTACACGGGACGTGTTTATATGTTAGACATATTGCACTCGAGTTGAAACAGTACCTATATATGTATCAGCAGCGTTTAACTCGCGAAAAATGCAATAATATAACAACAAGAGGGTACGTGTACATGCTTTCTGTGTAGCTTAGATTGCGTAAATTTATGGCTCCCCGACAGACAATACTCGCAGATAACGTTCTCCTCGCAGCAGCACATGTATATACGTTACAACCACGTACACACGATAAATCTCAATATGTCTCGCTTTCGAGGTATATCTGCATGCATTTCTCACGTGAAGTACTACTAGTATGTGGATGAACGAACCAGAGTATATATTGTTATTTGTCAAAATCCAAAAACACCCGCGATGGTTTTAATTTCTAAATTTCCCCATTACACGTATGTACGCCATTACGATTGAAACGCGATTGAAATTGGTGAGATCTAAAGGAAAAAGGGGAAAAAAAAAACAGAAAACAGAAAACGTGCCCACGAAGCAAGACACGCACCTCCTCGATTTGGCAATCAAAAATCAGGCGGTCCGTCGTACTCCTTGCACTACGTGATCTTCGTAACATTACGAGCACGTATACCAACTCCCCGGAGTTGCGCATCGAATTCATCCTTCCCGAACGTTTCATCACGTCATAGCATCATCATCGTCGTCCTCTCGTAACCCTGTATATCTCTTATTACCCAGTAGAAACAGTCGAGTACGCTCAGCCCTCGATCATATTCGCGTTACACGTGTACAGTAAGGGGCACTTATGTGCGTCTGTATATGATTATTCTTCCTCCTTGTGCCGTGTGTCTTTGCCTTTTAGTGCATATTTCAAATACATATATGCACATGTAGATACGTACGATACACGCGGCGAGGGAGTCCCAAGATCAAACGAACAGAGAGCCCAGCTGTTACAGTGGACCCCTGGAACGACGTCGCATAAAGTACACTCATGCTTTCCGAGCTTTTATAAGATATTATTACGAGCCCAAGAGAGTCTCGTAGTTGTTGTCGTGAGTACTAGCGCCTACCCACGAAGGAAAATGGTCGTCCTCGTGAATCTTCCCTTTCCCGGTGTATCTGTCGCGGCTTGCACAAGAGTGTATACATACATGCATACATTGTAGACAACGTGGCCGAGCCGCGGTGCGTTATAAATAAAACGTCCTTCTTTTTTCCGCGCCTCTATTTCTTTAGAAGCTCACGCCCACTCGGTGTACACGAGTGCCGTTGATTGGGATGGCGATTGCGACCTTTCCCTCTTTGTGTATACAGGTTTATACACCCATATATATACCTACGCTGTAAAATCATTCAGCGTTCGTGTGGAAGATAAAATAAAAAGAAAAGAAAAGAAAATACACCAACGGAGAGGTGAAGCTGCTTTTCCGCGCCTATGTATATATATATATATATACCGTGCTGACTATACGGTGTGATTTTATTACGACTACTCGCGCAGCATCCTTGACACGATGATCTTGCGATGGAGCGCGCGTAGTGCGCAGCAACCATAAGCTGTATACACGACGCCTTGTAAAATGCGGTGGCGACGACGCGAGAGAGGAAAATTCTTTTCCTATGAGCCTACACACACTGTTATAAACGTGGTCCGCGTGCGTGGACGAGCCGAGCGAAAGGATGACGCTCGCCGATGGGCAGAAATTTGCACTCTGCTCTAATGTTCTTTCTCTCGCTTCTCGCACGAGTGTGCACTGAGATCTTCGGGTGCGCTTTTATTCCTTTGTCTATCTATGTGTGCGAGAGGTTGTTACGGTAGTTGCGCTGTTGTTGTTGGTACAAGGACGATTTGCACTGAGGGTAAAGTAAGGTAGAGATTGAGACTCGAATCTATACACCGTTATTGGATTACGAGCCCACCTCAATACACCATTCAACCCATACGGACGAACAATGTAATCTAACGTGCATTGTTGATAAGTATAAATATACAATGTGGTTTTATTGGTTGTCATTACATATTGATACCTTTGAATTTATTACATTCTCTTTTTCATTTCATGTGCTTTCATGAGCTCGATCGAAACAATTGTAAAAACCAACCCTGAAATGAATCATCTTACCGAAAACTGTAGGTATGAACCCGTAAAAACATCTTCTTTCAATCGCAACAAAATTCCCTCTCCCATGCAATCCTCCCGCATATATATATATATTTCTCTCTCTCTCTTCTATTCTCACCAGCAATTTCCCAACTCCGATGCCGAACTCGGATTTTCGTCTTCCATATCCCAGCTGTTGCCAAAAATGCAATCGCAAATAACACACAGCACACCTACACATCGATCCCATCCTTCATACCCCCAGGGCAAATAAATCGACTTCAACGTTATCTCAATTAGAGACCAAAAGGCGTACGGTTATTGCCCAATCGCGTAACACACGCCTCTCTCAAAATGATCTCCCAGCCCCGTCTGCCGCAAAAAAAAAATCTTAAATCTAGCATATATATATATAAACTCGTTTGCTCATACATACAAACAGTACATCAGAAGAGTTACCCGAATCGTGACGCGTTGTTCGTTGGAACTTGTGTGTGGAGTAATGCGCACAAAGAGAGTATCCCACTCGACTTCGCACAATTTTCTTGCACTGCTCTTTCACACGTATGCCCACAATGATACACGAGGAGAGAGAAAGAAAGAAAGAAGGAACGAGAGCCTTGATCGGCAAATTCATCCGTGGGATCGGATCGGCTAGACTCCCACGGAACGCGGCGTCCCCGCGCGTCAGCGCTCATTTGTAAGAAAGACGGATTATATACTAATTTCCTGAGCGTCACGTGCGTCGGTGGCTCTATATTTTCTACGGATAAATCGATGTGTTGCGGAACCAAGAATGAGTAAGTGGAGTGACTGCTTCTCCGATCTCTGTTTGTTCGATCTCGGGTGTATTGTAATACATACACATACGATACGTACACGCAGCACGGAAGGTCTCGGTGGGCGTAGAGTTTCTACGTTAGTTGTGTTCTGACATTTTTTTTTCAACTACGGTTTGCTTTTTCAAATCAAATTTGCGATTGGCTCTTGTTATTTTCATGCATAAGCGCATTGTTATTTCGCAATTTGCGTTTGATATGTATATGCGTATCAACTGGTTGTTGGGAATAAGGTCACTGCTGTTGTTCTTCTGGTTATTTGTCCAATTATGGAGACCTTTTCTTTCTCTCTCTCCCTATAAATACAGACGCGTGTGTAACGTTTTCATATGTATGCGCATAATCATGTTAAATATTGCGCAAACTGTTCAATTTATTTTTTACACTCACGTATGTATATACATACACATACATTACTTTTTAGCGTCTTGTTATGAAGTTTCTAATTAAAGCATTTCCTTATCGTGATAATTTATCGTTGTTCTACATAATGGATTAGTAAAACACTTCGTGTTCATGGGTGTCGTGTGGGATACACGTAGGATGGAAATTTTCGTAGAGAAATCGAAAAATGGGAAATTAGTCGTTGGCATTACAAATGAACTGTTTTTAGATGGTTCATAGTGCGAGAAGGGCTTTCTCGAAATATTGTTCGACTTAGTCAAAAAAAATCAACGAAAGCACTGAAATAACCCTCATAGAATCAATTAGAAAAATAATGAAATAAAAATCACGCAAGTTTCAACAGTTTTAATAAAATATCTTTTTTCTCTTCTTTTGTTTCAGGTAAGTCAAAGAGACCAATAATCCACACGGTTGAAATTTTAACGCACATCTAGAAAGTAAGTACAGACACAAGCAAGCTTTAAAAAAAAAAAAAAAAAAAAAAAGGGTACATAATATTTAAAAAATGAAAAGTAGACGGTGTCGATAAGTTGTCCAGTGAAAGGAGAAAAGGGTGCAGGGGAGGGAAAATGGGCTTCGCAATCCTGAAATCATTTCACCCGCAATCATACCGATATTATTGTAATAACAACGACGCAGGCGCATAATAACTCTAAAACGGGCGATTGTGCAAGGCACGGCGATCCGTCATTGTCCGTTGCGACGCGTGTATTACCAGCGTCAATGCCGACAAAAGCGAAATTGCTCCATTTGCAAAAAAGAAGCTGCGAAAGAGACAAAGAGATCGGGGGATGGGGGGGCTACGCCTAGCGTGGATGTATATATAGATTATTTTCGAGCACCCGGCACATGGTACAGGCTCCCACGCCGAGGGCCGCGATATTCGACCTCCGCTTCGCGGATAAATGAGTCTCGACGGGCAGAAAAACACCGCTCCGTATCTTGGCCTGGGAATCTAGTCGTATACATAAGTGCCGTATTTTTCTTTTTCTTCCCTTTTTTTTTTTTTTTTTTTTTTTTTTTTTTTTTNCTTTAAGAATTATAAATTACATATATTCAACGAATTTAACTGCGCGTATTCTTATGTGCCTAATGCTAATAATAGCAACAAACATTCGTTACGTACAAGCAGCTCATAAAAAGAATAAAAACGTAAGCAATAATCATCTCAAATTATTAAATTCTTCCTATCGTGTTGCTTGAAATTATTATTTTTTTTAGAAAAAAAGGAGTTCTCAACAACCAAGTTTTTTTTTTTTTTTTTTTTTTTTTTTTTTTTTTTTTTTTTTTTTTTTTTTTTATTATCATTAATTTCGTATTCTTTATTGTTTCGTCCGCGTGATTTCACAACTCCGTCCGGTGATCGTTACGACTTACGTGTTCTTGTAACCGTATACATTCGACGAAATGAAAATATCAATTTTATACGGGCATACTCCCGTCCTTGTGATACCGATCGTTGCAGCTATGCTGATAATGAGCGAGACTTTTCAATTCCTGGATTCGATTATTAGCTACTGCGTGTATACATGTTGTTTTTTGCGCTGATTCTCACACATGGGTACACTGCGCATTTAATTGAACGAAACGTATACGGGCATTCGCTCCGTGATAAGACAGTGTATGTATACACATAACACGCGGTGCAGCTGATTAATTTCGATTGCTACACGGTGTCTAACTACCGACGTTAATCTGTTTCAAAGCCACTGCGTGCTAGTGTATATATATATATGTGTGTAAAAGTAGCACGTATATGCACATATACTGCACACGTTTTTCGAATGGATGCGAAAATTGTCTATGTGCCATAAATCCTTCACGAGTCGAACGAGGGGCGCGCGCGCGCCTACGAGTTTATCGGCCTCGCGGACTTTGTGTTGCTTGCGTATGTACGCGTATCGCTCGCGTTGCTTTATTATGTTGCAAAATAAAATTTTTACTTCTCCAACCGGAGGCCCCGAGTCCTCGTCTACAGAACAGAAGGATAAATCGATGTGAAAAACGCCCTTGTCTTATCTCTGGGAATAAAAGGTGCCTTTTCTTTGTCCCGAGATTTATTCGTGAACCACATGCATGATTTTTCAGAATAAATGGTAATAAGTAATGGGGGGATACCGAGGACGTGGGTTTGAAAATTAAAGAACTTGTGTCCAAGCGAATACGAGTATTTTTAATGAAAAAAAAAAAAAAAAAAAAAAAAAATCATCGTCCAGTGAAAGGAGAAAAGGGTGCAGGGGAGGGAAAATGGGCTTCGCAATCCTGAAATCATTTCACCCGCAATCATACCGATATTATTGTAATAACAACGACGCAGGCGCATAATAACTCTAAAACGGGCGATTGTGCAAGGCACGGCGATCCGTNAAAAAAAAAATCATCTACGCACTTGGAGAGAAAAAAAAAAAACCCCCAGAAATCGTGATTGTACAAAAACGCAGGCCAGACCACCTCGCGAGCGACTCGCACGATCCCGAGATAATGACAATCCTCCCTCGGAGTCGGCCTTCCGCTTGTTGCGTATGTATATCCCCGGCGAAGGGAGCCGTCAGCATCTCCACGATAAATAATAACAACGAGCGCGCACCGCACGTTTCACGATCTCGGCGCTCTAATCTGTCACTCTCGCCCACGCCGAGCGTGTACATAAAACCCACGCGGAAAAAAGACCGCAGCGCGTAATGCACCACGTAAGAGGCGAATCCGCGAGGTCGTGCCACCCAGCCCCTTGGGAGCCATCTCTCTTTCTTCTTCCCTCACTCCTGCTTCCCGAGGGTACCTGGGAGTAGGAAACATCTATCCTGCGCCCGATGCACTCGACGCTCGTATATTATAATGCACGCGGGTACGCGCTCGACTGCATTGTCCGCGGAAAAGTTTTTTTTTTTTTTTCTGCTCGAAGGGGATGCGAGAGTTGCTTGTCTTCCAGATATACGCGGGTTTATTTATTTCGCGGGAAGTTGGGTTTATCGCTACGACGCGTTGGAGGACTATGCGCGTGGGATACGTTGTCTCTCGTGGGAGGGTAAAAATCTCGACGACAATTGGACGCGGATGCGTCTGTGGACTAGTGTGCTTTTAGCGGAGGAACATGTGTCTCGTTGATACTGGGGTTGGACGTTTGTTGCTTTGTGCGCTAGATTAGTTATTTTTGTAGTTTCAAAGACAAAATTTTTATTCTGATTATTCGTTATTTCAAACAAAAGATACTGTTATTCGTTTAACAGCACTGTCGAGGTGCAAATGTACAAGAGTCGAGTTCAATGATCTTGCTCTATTGGTGTGTTTAGTAAATTTCCGTTTTCCTCTCCAATATTACACGGATACGCAATTACCATCGAAAGTAAATTGATAATCGAAAAGAACCGCAATAGTGAAATTCGATAAATAATCTTAAATTTTATCACGCGTGTGCATATAATTTTATACGTATAATCGAGACCAAGCACGCGGTATTGTACATATAATATTCACCTTATCGGTATACAATACCAATAAATCCCGAGAAAAAGGAAGTGCTGAGACTTTCTAAGTCAATGACATTTTTTACCGACACACATATGTAGACTACAATGACATACCATATGTATGTATTCCATGCTCAAGCTGCCCATTGCACAGCGTAACATGGCTTTGGCTGCGTGACTCTTTATCTCTTTCTCCTGTAACTAATACATACCTGGAGGGATCGATTAATATTTTCACGCGCAAATAACGTGCTCACACACACACAGAACAAACTTTCGATATTAGCAAAGTGCTAGAAGGGATTAGATTGAGAGCGAAAAGTTTTCTGTAATATAAGTGCTACGCACTTATAACAAAATTCACCTCACGCGATAAATTCGTCGCGATTTCCGCTCTTTTTCATATTTGCATGTACCTCGGCCAGTGTACTGCTTTTTGCTCTTTCATCGATATCGGTTTGGTATTTAATTTCAAAATCGTGCACCAGTGCTCGTCGTGTGTGTAATAATATATATGCGAGCGTGGGTATTGAATTATACCCACTATCTGATGGACAATTATCGAATTATCCAATCATTCGCGTGCGCGAGCTTGGGAATGGAAAAATCGCCGAAAAATCAAGGAAAAAAACAACTTTTGCCTTTGGTTATTTTATTAATACAAATAAAGCGAGTTGGCACAGAATTATGCACGTCATTTTTGCAAGGCTCGTGTGTGTAATTCCATGGGCTTGGATAAGCGTTTTGAGAACAAAGGATACGAGGGGAAAAAAACTAAGTGGGTTACTCTAAAAGATAAAGGGGAGCATTTTTTTTCTTCTTTTATTTACGATAGAATGGCAGGGTAGCCCCTCGCTAGGTTATTTCTTAATATGCGAGAATTTTATCTATACTTAATTGCATTTGTTTGCCTTATATTTAGGAAGAATATTGTCTTCCTGATTGCAACAATGGAAATAAGATACGTAGACAATTACCGTGATCGCTCGATGGCTGATTAATTAAATTTACCAAAATTATTAAAAGCGATAATTACCCGTTAGAGTAGAAGTTGATAATTACCGCGAAATTTTCCCTTCCGTACTAGTAGTTGGCTTTAGAAACAAGAGTGGGAGGAAAATTATATGTCCACACCGTCAGTTGCTCAACTTTCGCACTTTTCAAGATATTTTGATAAGACATCCGTTTCATGGCACGTGTTGGGCTTTTGATTTTCTAGTTTCTCATGCATGGCTGAGAAACTGTTTTATCAAAGTTGGCCAGTACAATGTGTTTAAAATGTATTTTTTCTGACTGTAGTTGATTTTTTTCTATCATTTCTGGTTTTGATAAGAAAAAAAGTTTTCGTTATTCTATTTCGCATTGAAAGTCAGGCAGATCATGGGGAAGTCTTATGTGAAAATAGTTGAAATGATAAACAGCCTGCTGTTTTTGGAACAAATTAATTACCATAATTTTATGATAAATATTTACGTGCTTTGTCGGTGGTTCGTTTAACTGAAAACAGTTACTTGTATATATTTAGATTGAAATTTTTACTAACGTGATTTTCAAATTCTCTTCGGTGCCCCAAGCGGAGACCAGTAGCTGATACCTGTTGAGATGAATTATTCCGTCGATTCAATCAAGATTCCCTAAAAAACACACATCTGACAAATATTCCTGCACAATCCATCAAGCTAGTAATTTTTCTCCTCAAATCCGATTCTCCTTCGCACCCCACATCTCAGCATTAATTTCATAATATATGTCAACAGGATACTCGCATACATATCTCTGCATAACGTAGGCGTTAGTGCTAAGTCAAACGCAATAAGTCGTCAGTGCTAAGTCAAACGCAATAAGTCGTCAGTGCCCCATCACGCGTAATCTAATGTTTGGCGAACGACCTATTATATGGCCATTTTGCACATATTCATACACCTAACTAAACTGATGTGTGTGCACAGTATGGCGCCTATGTGTATCGGGCCATGTTGAAAAGGTACCGCCCCAGTCGGGCGAACGGGAATATAATACGTTTTCCCTTCTAGTATAAGTGTGGCGATCGGGGCAAGATAATATTTTTATACGTATTCATGCACACACGTAATGTACGTACGCAAGGGTGTGGGTGCGAGTGAACATAGGATAGTGAACGGCGAGTCCTTGAGGGAAAAATTTTCTATCGCGCGAAGGTGCTCGCGCGTGTATATATATGCGTAGCCCGCGATATTAAATGATAAACGCGTTCAATTACCCAAAGAGCTCTTTCTCCCTCTCTCGGTGACATTCACTTCCGGGGTCAGCTTTTGCTCCTTTTTTCCTACCCCAATATGAATTGAAAATCATTTTCTTTCCGTGCAGTTAGTATGGGTATTGTTTCGGAGACGTGATATGAAGCTGTTGTCCGGAGCTTGATTGACAATACCTTCTAGTGTGCTTTTTTATGCATTTTTTCTTTTTTCCTTCATTGGGAAAAAATACAATCACAGAGCCTTGCGCATCGGTCCTAGATAATAATTATATAGCCGATGCAATAAGCCAAATAAAACTAATGCAACGCGTAAAGCCCGGGCAGATAGCCGCGCGATTACAGAACTCACGTGCGTGCTCTTATATCAGAGCGTTCCCCGGGCCCGCTCCTTTTTTTTTTTTTTTTTTTTTTTTTTTTTTTTTTTTTTTTTTTTTTTTTTNGTCCCACCGTGTAGATTTTCTAGATTTGCTTTTTTTTCTTCCCTTTTTTTTTTTTTTTTTTTTTTTTTTTTTTTTTTTTTTTTTTGCAGCCGCAGTAAAAGACCCCGTGCGCGAGATATATCCACCTTCCCTTTCTCCCCAGTTATTGCATTAGAGCGCCACCGTGGAGAGCTTTATTAAGTGTGCAGTTCGCGAGAGTGAACGGGAAAGTGGGTATATAGTGGCCGGGGGAAGGGGACTCGGCTGTGTTATGCGCGCCTGCCGCTACATAGGCACCGCGCCCGCGCGTCAGCCTTGACTCCAGTGGTAGACCGCCCGCCCGCCCTGTACGTATATACATGTTACCTATATACATTGTACATGTTATACCTATACTTACACGTTACCGATGTGTGCATGATCGCCTTTCTCCCCTGCTCCGTTGGACGTGCACGTGCACATAGGATACCTTTTGTATATCATACAGACTCGTGGGCATACATTCATGTATATACACCTATATACGTGACAGCAGTGGGCCGAAATCCTTGCTCGTGTCTCTTTTTAAAGGTTCGCCCTTTTTCTTGCATATACCGCGGGTGTTGCAACCGGTCGGCGTTTTGAAACGCCTGTGATCGATCATCGCCCCGATTCGCCTCTCCCCCTACGAATTAAGCTTGCGGGTCAGCTTGATCGGGAGCTACTGTTGCTTGGGACTCTCTTATGAGACTTGCAAAAATTAGTTGGTGGAGCCTGTTGGTGGGCGCGTGGGGTACACCGGCGCCCACGATGGCCCGTAAAACGTCCAAAATCGTCATCACGAAGGACTCGCGCAGGATGTACCTGAATACGAGTATGGCGATTTGGTGGACGTAAGTACCGATTGGTAGGACGCCTCCTCGTGACGTAGCATATGCCCGACGACACGAAAAAGTTGAGCTCGTTGCGCCAAACGTGTCTCTGGTACTTTCCGTGTTCAAGAGCATGTCGTACTTTCCGTGGAGGACGTCGCGTTGTATGCCACTGGGGACGCCGTCCTCGTCGATGATTCCGCGAGCCGTGTGATTCGCGATCGTTTGGATTAACGTGGCGTTCAGCTTCGTCCAGAGGAGGGTGAAGCCACGGATTTTCAATCCTTGGGCGCTTGGGTCGTACGGGTTTACGTTTTCCAGGGGAAATTCTACAATGGCTACTCGATAGCCCCCTAGAGTCGAGGTTTTGTCGAAGGCAAATGTGTCGCAAATCCAGGATGGATCTGCAAGGAAAACTTGGTTTGGTGACATTCAAAAATAATATGAGGGTTCAGTGATTGATACATTTTTTTTAAAGATTACATTAGTTTTAAAGTACAAAAACAATGTGGGTTAAAATTACTCAAAGCTAGTGAGTTTTCTTACACAACGTTATTGTACATTGAAAAGAAAAAACAAGAATAAAGAATTGATACAGTGTAATATTTTATTGTTTTAACAAGGATTTACTTGAAATAAGAAAATACAGTATTGTTTAATCGAAGCTATTTTAGTAAAGTTGCGTGTAAAATTAGTGTACAAAATTTGTGTGAAGTATAATCCACGTGAAACGTGTGTGAGTAGTCTGTTGAATTTTAATCGTCATTTTTTTCGTTCGTATACTTGAACCGATTTTTCAACACTACAGTGGCGATAAATTGTTTTCTCCAACAACAAATGTCTTGTTTTACAAATTGGCAAGTGGAAAACAGGCTCTTGGGTAACAATCAAATGTACCTTCTGACGCATTGTAAGCTTTCCGAAACACCGCAAAGGGGTGTCCATTGGCTTGCCTCTGACGCTGACTCATCTGCCACACGCCCGGTACGAGATCGGTAAAAGGGTTGTACGTGTAAGCGAGGATATCGTTGCTCGAGTCACGGCACAAAACTATGATGGACAATACCTCGAATTTCCATGCCATTTCGAGGTACGAGTGAACGTTTTTGCAACTGTTGGTGGTTATTGTGTTCTCGACTACGAAGTGGCCGCGTTGGTTCCACCAGATTGAATTTTTTAGTTTATACAGAGCAAGGGTAAACGACTCGACGTCGAGTTCTCTGATTATGAATTTCCGTGCAGGATGGGCTAAAAAGAGGGCGTCGCTCGGGTCGAGTTTGTAGTTGAGTTTCTTCTTGGAGTAGTTTTTCACGTGGTCGAATTTTGTCAGGCCAATCAGGCTTAATGTATTACTCTGGGAGTGTAGTGCGCCCGCGATGCTGATGGTCGAATTTTCTATGACGATAATGGGCTCGTTCTTCTGCGGGAAACATTTGTTGAATATGCTCAGCTAAAAATAATGCTTACCATGAATTTTGTTGCTACTTATTAAGTATGTCAAATCAACTTATTAGGTAGCACTTACCGTGGATTCTAGATCTGTAGTGAGATTATAGTAAGGAAAAGTTGAATTGACGGTAATCATGGGTTTTTTATTTTTCGTAGAGTTGTTTGATTTCATCAAAAATTTAAGGACTACGAGAACGAGTAGCTCGACGAATCTCATTATTCGAACAGTAAATGAAAAGTTTTACTGAACTTACATAGAGTAATAGACTATACTGCCAAAGAGTGTGTACAAGTATTAACTGATCACGTTGAGCTCGATAAAATGAAAATTTCTTCTTTTAATGGTAATCATGAAAAGCTTTTAATTTTTTTTTCAATTTCAACGTTTTCATCGTAGTTTTAAACTAAAACTACTTTCATAAGCAATGGAATACATTAACTTATAAATTATTCCTTCAACTACACATGGTTACACATTTACTGTACAATAATGGAAACTTTTTTTCTTCTTATTGATTTTACCACTGTTATGTTAAAGGATGCATATAGTGTTGCAGTTTTATTCAAGTGCATCATCATAATAATGCAATCGTTCGATACAAGTGCAGCCATTAATTTTCCATATATCCCTGAGTACGAGTCCATTTAGTTTGATCTACGGAATGGAGGTTAATTTTTCAACGAGTGTAAAAACTTTCAAGTGCACGAAACGTGCAACATTTTTGTAATAACAGTATGTAATTCAACGCGATATCCTTTAATCGAAATAATATTTCCAAGCTCTCGCCGACGACCCGGTAAAATAAAAATAATTTCATAACGTGAGCGTCCATTAATTTCGGTCAAATTGCCTACCGAGTGTTCGAACTTTGTCGGGGTAAGAAGATCGTACGTGCATGCAAGGACGTTATTTTATTTTATTTTTTTTCCTTTTCAATCGTGACAGATAAAGATGGCTGAAAGTACTGAGAAATAAGCGCCAAACGGGTTTTTAATTCGGTAGAGCGCTTTCGCGACTGTTACATATGCACTGGGCCCTGTTTTCCACGGTAGAGCGACAGTTCCGGTAAAATCGGATTTTTCTTTTTACTGAAATTCCAAAGGATCAAAGTCAATGCTAATTTCAAGGATTTCGAAGATGACTTACTTTCTTGTATCACTGTAGTAAGATAATTTGAGTGTATGACAAAAGTATGACAGTTATGTATTTTTTATTATTATTGACAATATCCTTGTTTCATTCACAAGTTCCTAAGACATTACCATCTATGATATTAATAGAGAATTTCATCACGAATCACATAATTATATTTTATCAAAAAAGAACCGTACTATAATTATAACTTTGCATTATTCTGAAAAAACCAGTGTTGTCGTTGTACTTTTTTTTATAAATTGTATAGACAGAGGGGCCCTTGTTGCTTGCCCTTATTGAAGTAGTAAGCGTCCAAAGGTAAACAAAAAATATTTTTTTAATTTTATTCATTTACTCCATGTCTCCCTGTAGTGCAGAGAGCTCAGCCACGAGACTTGTGATAAAATTCCAGCAGAAATCACCTCTAAGAAAATCTTTGATTCTGAGGCCCAACCGGAATTCAAGTCCGTGCCCTGCTATAACAGCTACACGTGTGTACGCCTCAGCCAATTGAACCACGACCTATTGTTAGGTAATCAACCAAAAAAAAGTAAACTGCACTACAAAGTATCCGTGCAAACCGAAAAATCAAAGAGTAAAAGTACATAACTTTCAGTCGCAGGTATATAATATATGTACACACTGTTCGGGCGAGCACGCGGGCATGCACAGTGTGTAAATCGCGCACTGGGTCCGCGCCGTTTCCTCGCGCGTGAAAGTCTAATGAAGCATTGTCTCGATCTCTGGAGCAAAAGAGGCCGTGTCGAATATGTAAGCAGTTGCGTGTGTAACAATTAATTGAAAATTATAACATTATACGGGGGTGAGGGGAACCCTCCGTGCTACTGGAATGTGTCCGGCGTGTATCGATTTCCGCGACGACTTTCCCATGCTGTGCGGAGCGAAGAAAAAAAAAAAAAATCTAACGGCGAAATACGCGCGATATATTGAATTTTAATTCGACATCCCGTGCAAGCGCGTCGGGGATTATTTTCTCACATTACGCGAGCGTATTTGTTCAGACCGCGAAATTCAAAGGAGACCCGATTGTTCTTGCGTACACGACTGTGCAGCGACTGCAGCGGTGAGAGGAAAAAAAAAAAAAAAAGGAATCGAGCTCCGGATCGAGTGCAATCAATTTCGTCCCTATATATAATTACACCACTCGAGCGCGTGCGCGTTAGGATAGTCTATATGGTTACGAAACGCATGTACCTATACGTGCTCCAATATAAGTAGGTATACGCTGCGAATGAATGGATCATAAAGAAAAGTCTGCGGTGGATATGTATGCCTGCTGTACCTACAAGTCTGGTGAGAAAAAAAAAAGGTTACTCGAGCTGACGGGAAGTCGTGTGAGCGCAAATCGAGACGGAAATTTAGCTGTTATCGTTGGCTCGGTGACTTATTGGAATTGGCGTCAAGGTTTTTTTTTCATAAAGAAATCGCTGGGTCGTTTGGGATATTTGTATAAAGCATTTGAATGATTTTTGGTTCGTAAAATCTTCGGGTGAGATGGTGTGCAGGTTTGTTAAGCTGGTCGGAGATAATTTTGTAGCTTTTAATTTTCTCTCTTTTCGCTCCAGCTAAGAATTTAGATGCATAGTCTTTAAAAAAGTTAAAAATTGTTTTACCATTGGCTCGATCGTGGCAATAATTGTGTACAATAATGTTTTTGGCAATGGGATTCGGCATGGATATTTTTCCAACATTTTTTCATTTTTTTTTTTTTTTTAAATGTCATGCATTATACTAATGATGAAAAGTTTTTTTTTTAATTTTGTGAGTGACCCATAGTAATTGACAAAAAATTCATTTAGCGAAAAGAATGTATATTATTAGGAAAAAAAAAAAAAATATTAAATTAAATTATTGTGTCCAATATGAATGTTATTTTTTGTATAATTTGCTTTCCAAATATTTTTATCGCAGTAGATTAACGTTTATACAAATTTAAGTTTCACTTTTAGTGATCAAACTAAGAGTTACGCTTGGTAAATTTTTGAGCTCACCTGACAGGATGTCTAAATTGACCGCAGTTGCTCGATAAATCGATCACTTTTTACTAACATCAAAACTCATTACTTTAGGCAGATTTATTGTTTCATGATTTGCAGTGGGCCCCAAAAGTTGGCCGCATAAATCTCTCCGTTATATTATTTGCTTTGTTCTTTTTTGTCAAAAAGTCAGTAGTAGTCTATTTTTTGATAATCGAGATAACTCAGCAAACCTCCCATCAAACGTTCACCATTTATATAGTTTGGGAAACAAAAAAAAAGCCAAGTACTTAAATCTCGCCAAAAATCTACATTTCGACCTTTTGCTCGCCCACCCTCTCTCTCTCTATAAAAAAAAAGAAAGTCTCTCTCTCCCTCTCCGTAACGGTAGCAGCAGCGAGCAATGGACGTGCAAATTTTCCCTCATTCGCGTATATACGCTCACAAGTCCAGCGCAAAAGATTTAAGATTCGTTTCACTTTGGCGCGCCGAATGAAACGCACGCGCTCGCGATTACGTGCACACTTGCGTACACACATACGTACGTATATACGTATATTAAGCACAGAGGGTTAATGCTCGTATTACACACGTATAAACCAAAGTGAGAGTAGCGAAACTCGAGTGGTATACATGTATAGCTGTACCCACTAATCTCACATATATGTATGCAGACAGGCATAACTATGGCACAGCAGCAGGTGCAGCTCATAACTGCTTCCCTACTCGCGATTTGTTCTCCTCCTTGGAGCGAGTTTTGTTTTCTCACTTGTTCGCGAAACGCACGTTTACCTCCACCACGGAGTCGTAAATTCGTCGAGCGGTGACGCGTTGCGGGCCTCTCTTTAGCGAATTCAAAGCGCGTGCGGGCGCGAGCGCTCTTCTCGGCCCTTATATATATATATATGACGTTATTTTATTTTATTTTTTTTCCAATGGGNCCCTTATATATATATATATATATATCCTTCGTTTACCGCTGTCGCTCGATGGATTTATGGAAATTCCGGTTTCCGCTAAAAGTGCGCTGTCCGCTCGTTGCCGCGCAAACGATTTTTGTACGCGGAAACTGCATTTCCATTGTGATTGCTCGGTCGTTTGTTTTCGGGCAATCGTCGCAAAGGTTTCGCGAATACTTGTTTTTTCGAGAGGTACTTGCAAGGGAAACAGAGACAAATGGGACTGGCTCATGGTGGATCTTGTTACGGAGGAAGTAGTGCAATCCACGTGTATTTACAATGATCATTAATCGCATTGTTTACCCTTGGGATGTTTATACAATTGACTACCAGAGTTAATTTTTTTTTTTTCTGTAACTGTATGGAACACGTATGTTTCGCGTATTTTTAACGCAGAGGCAACGCACTTGCGCAATATACATATAGTGTTCCGGATAAGCTCGAGACTTTCTTCTGGTGTTGCAAATGCTCGTTTCCAAAGCAACCGCTCCGCAGACAACATAAAATTTCTACGTCATCATGTTATAAAATTCAATTTACTACGCTTCATCGGGCTCACACGAACATTCATCCAATCGATTACGCCACACGACTCGTGAAACCATGTATATAATATACCGGCTACAAATTATTAGATAATACGGATGTACGTGAACTTACAGCACAATACTATATCACGTGTACAGATACGAGTGACGTTGTCCAAAAAATATACATCTCAATCAGGTTCCGCAGGCATCTCGGAGCAATCGCGGGTCCATTACATCATAATCTCGGAGGCAACGACATGCCCCTCGTACATGTCACATCCCAACAGTAGCCAGAATGAAAAAAATTCCCTCCCTTTCCTCCGTAAGCCACGTATCATGCGCGTTATACCTATAATACATCACTCTCCCTCGATTCCCCCCGTCGATCGCAATCAATCAACGAACTCGTTCGCCCATTCTCTACAATATGTACGCGGTCCCGTGGCAACAATCGTTTACAAGTTTATACGGCCATGCATACACGAATACATATATATATACCCCCTCGGTGCTCGATGTGCGTTGTACACCTAAAACGATCACTGGTGCACCGCATGGAGTTGCAGTACGACCGTGTATACGTGTATTAAGATCTGCGACGCGTGTAATATACAATACGCGAGGAGATCGAGCTCGAGTTGCCCTAATGAATATTTATCGAGAGCCATGCGAGTACCGGTCAAGTGGCCCCCATATGTATATACTATCTTACGTTGTGGGTAATACACGCACTCGCGGTGTCTCCTGGTGTATATACATGTGTCCGGGGTAGCATACATATAGGATCTAGCGGTTCGTCGTCGCTTACGCGTGCGCCTCGTAAATCTCCCCTGCATATGGCTGTATCCATGTTAGTACATATATATATATATATATATATATAGAGTATAGGTACTAGTGGTTAGCGCCGTCGAGATTCCCATGTGTCGCAAGCCGCTTGTCGTCGTCGTTGTCTGTTAAAAGTTCTTGGCTGACAGCGCTCTGTTTTTGTCCCGAAATCGTAGCGATTGTTCCGTTCCGAGCTTAGATTTGTTGCTCCGGCTCGGTTTTTTTTTTTCTCGCACTGCGTGAGTGCGTTAAGTAAAGCGAGAGGTTTTTATTTTGGAATGGGAATTTTTTCCTCCCTTTCACGGCCACTTGGTGTTTCTTGCGAATGAGATATTTAGACGCCTGTTTATGTAATAAGTTTTTCAAAACAACTTTTTTAATTGTTTACCGAGCCAAATAAATCCATTTGATTCATCAACTGTGTTTTTGTTTTTGTTTCAGGTAAGGCCCACCAATGTGTTGTCTTGAAAATATCTCGATGGATACTGTAGTCGCTGCAACAGGTTTGCCTTTTGCGATACTCAATGGGTGATATTTATAACACTGATCGAACTTACGCGTGTATATATATATATATAAATATATATATATATGTGTCAACAGGAAATCTCGTAGGTGTACCTTAATTTTATGTAGAATAATTACCATGAATTGCGTAAAAATTAAAACAAAAACACGAGATCAACGTGAATAAACATGAATCGATACCGATCGGGGGAGGGGATACCATTTCGAACGAATTTCGTAATCTCACTTGCACAAAATGATTTTCCACGCACGTGTACGGCACTGAGAAAATTTTCGAAAGTTATCAAACATCGATATACTTTACGTAAGAATTACTTATCAACTGTGCCCCGCATAATAATAAAAAAAAGATAAATAAAAAAAACCAATGTCGTGGTCGGTGCATAAATCTTCTTAATACGAGTCGCCCGAACAGGAGATGATTTATACCTCAAAAAGGTTATCCGGCTCGGCGACGGAACTCGTTAAAACGTCAAACCTGCAGAGAGGGAGCCGTACAGTGAAAGTACACACCTACACATACCATCCCAAAGGAGAGCCCTTCTCTGCACGAGTGTGCGTGTGTCTTTGTACTTCAAAAGCCAATTTTTCAACCTTGTCCCCAAGCGCCGCATGCCGAAATCACGAATCTTTCGTGGATCAAAAAAAAAATCGGATACCCTTGCGTGACCCACCTCGTGTAGCTCGTAAGCTCGAAAGGAAAAAAAATCGGTTTCTCCTTTTGTCGTGAAAAACACGTAATCCCAACTGCACACAAACAGCCCAAAGAATACGGACAATTAGAGGATGTAAGTATGACCACAATCGAGAGATCGAGAGTGAAAGGTCGTGCACGCGATCGGATCCGCCTTGTAAATCACGATCTCGTTCATAAGCAGTCAGCCGGGGGGTGAGAGGAGGAGTAGGCGATCTGGCGAAAAAAAAAAAAAAAAAAAAAAGAATTGAGATCGAGAGCGAACGCGCGGTGAAAAGCTATACACAGAAGGCGCTGCCGATTCGTTTCCTGTTTCCGCGACCTTGCCCGTCCCTCTCTTTCTTTTTCCCTCCGCGTTATAGGTACATGGGAGATCGCCAAGGCGAACCGGCCGGTGCTCGTGTGTGGTTACGTATAACATGCTTATACGGAAAAGAATGCGGCGAGGAGTTTTATTAAGCGTTCGACTGTCCAAATCCCTGGCCTTGGTAGTTCTGTGTGCCAATCGCTCGGTTATCGGGCGACTGTCTTTCCATGTGGGCGTTGGCTTCGGTGTCGAGCTGTATAGGTGTCGAAACATACTGCTTTGTCGAACTGACCGGAGGAAGATGTGAATTACCGAGCGATCTCTCGGTGTGCTGGGAGCCTTTGTTTTGTTTTTCAACACGAGTTCACTTACGATGGGTACCTACTAATGATGTTGAAAGGGAACGCCGAGCGGCCGGATTTCAGTGCCGAATTGTTGGTTTGCTCTTGCCGTGAGAGAAAAAGTGTCTTGGCGAAAGCTTGTTAACGTTATCTGGGTCACAATTATTAAAAAATCATCAAACACGCGTGTGAATTAAAATGGACTTTAAATTTCGAACGAATGGGTTTTAATTACTGGAGTACTTGCGTGAATTTGAATTGATGGCGTGATTTGCGTTCTTCCAACTAATTACTTTTGTTTGCTGTGATCAAATCCCTGCATTGACATAGTTTTTAACACCGGTCCAACAATCATTATTCATTACGAATATCAATGGTTTTTTTTACCGTTTCTTTTTTAAAAAGGAGATTTCCTTTGAAAAAAATGGTCTTGCCAACGAGCCGTTTTTAAGCTTGGATTGTATTTATTTTAATCTCTCCGTTTCGAAATCATCTCAGAGAAACTCAAGCAAACGCAAGGATCAGTAATCCCGACGTCCTTATCGAAGCGAGAAATTACCTGTAACAGGTACAGCTACGTGCACCTGTCGAATGAAACAGCAAATGCGACAAAAAAAAAAAAAAAAGGCACCTGAATCGAGCGATATACCAGTCAAATTGCCCACCAACGAGTTGTACAGAGGTATTCCATTGGTGGGTGTGCACGAAAAACGTGCTTACGTACGAAAATCGAAAATGTTCGTTCGAGATTGCTTATAGGTGTTGCACGTACTCACGAATTCAACGGGCGTGTAGATCGGGAGTAGCTGTACATGTATACAGTGAGATCTAGATCCATGAGCATGTGTGAGATAGTAAGCCGGAAACGTGCGAAGCGTTGACATACACATTTACTTATGTGTGCATGGCGCGGGCCGCAAGTGGTATATATGTCTGGCTACAAGCGTATTTGTATCACGTAATGGGAAAGTTTTGGCACGCTCTCGTTTTCATTCGGTATGCCGATTTTTTTTTTCCATCTTCCCTCTCTTTTTTCAGCCATGTAATTCGAAAAGGGGATTTGTATCGATGCCTTAATATCCAGCTCGTTTTACTTTGGACGCCGGAAGCGGAATATTTTTTTTCCATCATTTCTGGTGCACCTCGCCGATTTGGTATTTTTGTTTTGTCATACCATGTCAATGGTGTGAATGTACATTACATATTGCGTACAGGTACTTTCGATCTATCGATCACGAAGGGCCGTACGAGCTGACAAATGTGCACGTGTAGGACAGACGATTGAAGTGTGGTTTACAACGGATGCCTATGTCCGAAGGCGTTCGTGCTTCTTTCCTAGGTATAATTACATTTTGCGTGGTGTTGTTTGATTTACTATGAAAGTGAAACTCGAGGAACTTTCGTTATTTGCTGTTGGTAGCTTGTACCTTATCGTTTTCTTATCCTTTTGATAAAATAAAACTCTTACAGTTCATACGATATTTTATAAATGAATACAAACCGCAGAAGCTAATGAAAATACGTACGTTGTAAAATGTTTAACGATAAACGCGACGTTTGCCAGTATGAGTCGCATATGTGCAATAATAACATTACACGTGTCCGACAGAAACGCATGCAACATCGAACTCGAGGATGGAAGCATATTATTCGAAACTAAAATCGAAATCGGCTCACCATCATCGACACGCAGCCATTGTACAAAACGCTCGTGACTTCCTCGTTCTCTTGCACAAGGAAGTGCGGGCCCATACAGTTAATGTACAGGCGGAAAGAGAGCTGCCTCTCTCTCTTCAACAGCTGTGCTAAAACAACTGAAGCACACCGACTATGAACGTCCAGTAGTAACAGCCAGGTAATGGTAAGGCCACGGGGCGTGAATGTAACTACTGTTCTCCAGCTGATGGGAGCTCGGAAACTCGGAAGTGCATCACGTATTCACTACTACCTTTACACGTGTGGACACCTCTCCTCCTCGTCGTCACGATCCCTGGGATATCTTACGCTCCCTCAAGATTCTTTGCGGGAAAAGCCGAGCACGCGACGATGCCCGCGAGGGGCTAACCTCCGTTGTTCGCACGTAACCCACTACTTGTCGAGCAAGGCGTGCCCCTCTGTGCTTTTTATACTCCGTCGAGTCCTGTCAGTTGTGAAGGATATTACATGTTCTACACTCCCGCTCTAATTTTTCGGGTCCTTCCACATGCGCCCTCGGGTCAACTTATGCAACGCAGCAGCTATATGTCTCTAGAATGGATACTATCGATCACATTATTGTACTCTGGTTGTCCGACGCACGCTCTCTTGCCATGTGATTTGAGAAAATTAATTTGATTCCCACCGTTGTATGCATGATGTGTATACACATTTTACGGGTCCACGAGTGTTTTGTGTCATCCGTTGCGATGGTAAGGGTTTGTAGCTACATACTGCAACTGAATGGACCTTATCGGGTAAAATGATGCGTGTGCTACGCATGTTGATTAAATATCACCAAAAAAAAATGAGACTGCGAGTCGTAAGCCGTGCAGCACGCACCACCATTGCAAACAAGCCCCTGTCTTACCACACTCGACTCGTTCTACTGAACGCCGTTCGCAGCTGTCTCTCGCTCTCCTTCCGCCCAAAATTTTACTTCTCTTCGAATAAAAACCCCCCACAACTCGGTTCTCACTGTATAGATCCTAGAAATTTTCACGAGTATAGCTCCAAAGACAGGCTTCTTACGTTCGATCGCCGACCATACGTAACCTGGTCTAGCGGACATCAAAAGCGAGAGAGGTGAAGAAAAAAAAAGGCGTGTTATACACAGACGGTGTGGAAGTATGGAAAAGCGCTCGATATACACGTCAAAAAGTAGGCGAGCAAGCGAGGCGGGGCTCTCGTTCCCCAAACCGATCGGCTCTATACAGCTGCATGTCCGGCCCCCCTCTCACTTGGTACAGCTAACGGCGCGTGACGTAAACTTTTACATAAAAGTCAGAGCAGAGAGAAAGAGAGAGAGGCCCAGGGGCGTGAATATCAATATATAATATTATCGCGGGACCCATGGCTTGTGTCTCACTTGCGTAATCGCGTCTACTGTAGTCACTGCAGTTGACGTTGGAAAAAAAGTGCACTCGCGGAGATGGAAAATATGAGAAAAGCAGAGAGATAGCGAGCACAAACGCCCGGGGCGATCGTGTGGTCGAGATTTGATGCGAGGCAGTGGTGTTTTTAGTCAGCTGCAGTGCATACATGTGTATATACGTATGTATACACGTGATGAAAGTGCTGGACGACACGAGTAATGGGTGTGATATACCATTGTACCGGGCAGATCGTTGTCTTGCTTCTCTCCTCTGGTTTTTTTTTTTTTTTTTTTTTTCACTGTAGCGCCACTGCGATGTTGTACCTCTGTGGGTGTGTTATCGTTGTGGCTGTGGTTATGCACCCAAGGGCCTGAAAGTTAAAGAGGAAAGTATTTTTTTTTTCCAACACTTGCACTTTTGCCTGCTAGCAAGGAAGAAGCGCCTTTTTTTTAACAAGTCACTACTCACCGAATGATTGGCTGAGCCGATGATTGCTTTCCATTCCAGAATAAACGGGCCAATAAACTGGAATGACGCTCGCTGCGTGTGGATTTGAAAAAAAAGAAGTGCGCGAACGCACGAAAGCTGTTGGCTATTGCCGATGGAATAAAGGGGAGGGAAGAAATCGTCGCCTGGAACTTTCCTCGTTACGCGAACGAACCGCACACACTTGCATGTACAAGGGGCCGATGGTAAACAAATTCAACAAACCGTACGAAGAAAAGGCATTACTCGAGAGCCGCGCTCGCGGGTCCCTTTCATCCAGGCTCGTTAGCTCGAGCGGCCGATAAAAATACCTGTCTCTCCTCGGCCCGGTGCAGCGGATCGTCAAACGGCACGCACGCTCCATCCTCCCGCGACAAATGACCCCCGACGGGGGGGAGAAAAAGGAAAGGGGCCCAGTGTCGCGGGCGTCTCAATCGATCCGTGCCGCAACTCGAGCTGGCTTTTCTCCCTCGAAAGGCCGTGTCGGGCGGATTCCGGCACGTTTCGGCCGGAGGTTTGCGTGAAAACAGGCACCGTGCGCCGAGCGTGTGAATTTCGATGGCGTGGCGACAGCGGTGCCCGGGAGAGCGAAAATGAGCCGGGCGGGAAAAAGAACGGGGAAAGGGATATATCACGCCGGCTGGCGCTCTGTTCCGAGATAGCAAAGTTTTTTTTTGTTTTTTCGAGTGCAGTGTGTGTGTGTGTGTGTGTGCTTTTCGACTTTCAAATCTGGTCTATAATGGTGGGACGATGTTATCTTTTTGTCTGTACGAGCACGTTATATAGGGGCTCGCGGTGGATTGGAAAACAACAGCGGTGGAGCAGATTGACAATTAATGGTTGCGAAACGCGTTGTTTCGCGAACGTGACGACTATTGTCGAGTGCGCGGTGTGGTGTGGACGACGTTGTACTAATATAATCGTACTGTCGCTACGTTTGTCGTTCGCGTTTGATTTCCTTTTTTTCAAAGGTTGAACAACGACTGGTTTTACATTTTATACATGTGATGTCGAATAGTACGACAAAAATGTAACTAAAAACGATGCAAAGTAGAATGTGCGAGAATGAGGAGATAGTGGCTGGGTTATAAGCGTATGTGGGTTATTTAAGACGTAGAGGATTACATTATTGTACTGTATAAATAGTAATTTTTATAATAAAAAAGGAAAATAAAAAAAAAAAAGAGAATGAGCTTATAGTGGCGTCACTAAATATTTTTTTGAGTTCATAGACACTTTACAACTGGTGGTATGTTTTATTAGTTAATTAATTATTTTTCTTTATAACTACTTATTTAAATTTTATTTTAATATTCCTTTGGGTAAGTTTTAGACTCTTAACCGTTAATAAGTACCTCTATTTCTGGGATATTTTCCTTTTGTTCCTTACAAAGTGTAGTTCATAACTTCTGCTTCAACAATATTTATAACATAGTTTTTTTTTTTTTTTTTTTTTTTTCAAATGAAAGAATCAAGTACAGTATGGTCTATCAAAAATTTTGTTATTTGATAGACATTTTATTAGAAAAAATGTCTTTTTTTGAAATAATTTTATTTTACCATTAACAAATCATTGGTTATGATTATTTTGCTCTAATACAACCAAAGAAATATCATTTTTACGTAGACAAAAAGCAAATGAGCCCAGCATTTTTTATCAATCATTTCTTTGGGATACGGTATAGACAAACTGTCTATATTATGGTCTCTGTTTTTACGATTTTTTTACTTTACCAAGTTTTTTCACGTGCCAGTTTAAATCGAAGCGAGTCCAAAAAAAAAGAAAAAAAAATTGCACAAACTTTGTCCTCCACACAACCATCGCTTATTTGCAAACAAAGCAAGTTCAGAGGTCAATCTCAAAAAAAGTACGGTGGAACGAATCCTTTTGCCAATCTGCAGAAGATCACCGATGGCCTCGACATTTTTCCCCTTTAATTGCCTTCCAACGCGAACCACCAAGCCAAAGAAGATGAGGGAACTCGATACGCTTTTCCTCAGCTGCTGCGTCTCGGCAAATCGCATGCATTCCTTCAACTGGAACAAAGGCTGGGCTTATCCGTGCGTGCACAAGGCGCATGGGCGCGCTGCCGATCTCCGTTTGGAATTCGTTACACGCGTGGTGCTCGTATTTTCACGCGCAGGGATTCATCGAATCGTTCGCCGTTTCGGAATTTTTCAACGCAAAATCGCTTTTCTCGAGAGACAAAGGGGCGGGATGTCCATGAAGGTATACAAGAAGGATCTAGATTTTGCTCGTAAATTGTATATATACGGATGCACGCTAAAAAGACGGCTTCGAGTAATAAAGAAATCGTTCCGCGAGTATGATAATAACAGGGGTACGAAATTTGTTGCGTAGGATATATGTTTTGCAACAATTTTTACGATAGTTCCGATTACTCGAGACGCAAGTGCATGCGAATTTTCCGGTCGCTACCCTCGACTTCCTCCCAAAACGGAAGCGCCCGTTATAGACTACTGAGATACGATTTGGCGAACGGTATCGGTAGTTTTCATATTTTTTACTGCCCGATCGGCAATAAACCCAGCACTGTTTTCTCGTCACTCGTTACCTCTTTCTCTCTCTCCGTAATGAAAGTCTCCTCGAACAATGCACCGCGATATCGAATTCCTTTGCACGACGTAGAAACGAGAGCGAAAAAAAAAACGCTTACCTGCGTGCTTTCTCGTTGCGCAACCGCACTACAATAGCCTTCTGCAGTAGTCACGCGACTATACATGTATAGGAGGGAAGGAAAACGAGCCAAATGTCGCCCCATTATAGCCGGATCTGCCTCCGCTCGGGGGTAATTAACGAAATTACCATAGGTTGATGCATAAGTAGGTACAGCAGGAAGAAAATGCGCGCGCGTGTGCATGTCTCCCGCGATCATATCTGCGCGCGCGTAAGTGCGCTGTTATGCGAGCGCGGACAATCGTATCGCGGGATGGGATCGTTCGTGGTGTACTTAACGCGGCCCTTTTTCTGTATCTCAATCTCTCTCTCTCTCTCTCTCTCGCGACGATGGGAAATTCACGCGTTTTGCGAGAGCCATTCGTCAGACGGGACCTTGTATGTGCGCGTGGACTCCGAGGGGGGTGAGTCGATCGGTAAGCGATTGTCGCGGAATGCGCTCTCGAGTGGGCGGCTTTTAGTTTGGAGTACGAAAGATGAATGTACATTATACTGTGTCGCGCCGACGTTGCGGGTGTATTTTATTACGTGCGTGTATTTTTCGCAACGGTCGTAATCGACAGCTCCGGATAGTGTATGTGTTTGCTGCGCGTTCTGGAATGGCTTTTTCAATGGAAGCTTTATTTATTTATTTTTTTTTTTTTTGATTGAACACGTGCGTTTATATTTTATGTGCCGCTGGAAGGACTTTTACACGAGATCGTAAGGTTGATATCGTTTGACCGTCGGATGGGAATGTGGATCGTTTTTTAGTGCCGAGTTTGTATGGTTGAGCGTATTTTCAGGCTTTATCGGTGACTTTGTTTACTTTTTCTCGAGAAAACTCTGCCCTACAGTCACGGGTGCTGGTCGAGGGGTGTTGCATATGTTCACTCTTGTGTTGCGGATCTGTAAAAATAAAAACGATTTATCGCTCTTGGCACCTAAAAAAATCGAGGAGCATAAAAAAAAGTAGTAACACCGATATACTATTGTTTATTCTTTTGTGTTTTTGATTGTGCCTAGTGTCTATCGCTGATCTGCGAGAGAGGAAACTCATCATCGTTGGGGTCTCGAGATCCCATCTGTGTGCAACCAAGACAAATGATTTATCGACTATGCTATGCTAGACGAATATCAATATACATTTTAATCTATTCTGTCCATGGGTGCAGGCATATCAATTGCGATTTAGTTGTATATATTTTTTTTTTTTCCACGATGGAGTTAAATATTACTTGAGTGGACATCCATACGAGTGACATTTTATTTCTCGGTGGGGTAATGGTCCTCGGACATCCCCACACCTCTCCAATCACAGATGTAAATGGATTCTCGGTCGCACCTCATGCAATACCTCGAATACCAGAACGCATATTGTACAAAGAAGTCCCCGATGGATCTATTGAGTCCCAAACGCCCAATACTTGTGTACTAAACGATGTTCGCGCCCACGTTCGCAGGCGCGATATTATGCGTGAACGGGACAATGACAAGCCTCACCGGGTACACGTGATACCGCATTACTCAGCGACGTCAATCGATCCTAAGCGGCATAAAAGTCGTCGAGCTGTCGGATCGGCACACGCGTATTTATTACCCCCTCGCCCGCGCCAGTGGACACGTTTGAGCGAAAAAAAAGGTCCCGGTTGACGACTAAATTACGCTACTATTGTGTTCCCTGTGGCTCGCGCCTATTGCGCACGCATACTCCCGACACTATGGGTGTATTACCCAGGCTACTTTTGATCGGCCGATCGATTAATCAGGACTTGCGGCGCTTGAGGATCGTAACAATGGCCTGTACCTACGCTTCGTAGCTCCGGTGAAGTAACAAAAAAAAAGGGAATTTCGCAAGTAGTGGTGTGCCTTGGTTTAAAAAGAGGGTGATTTGTTGTGCGTTGGTACCGTCCAGCTTGATGTGCACTCAAACCGAGAGGTTGAGCTGTCGGTTAATGAGAGGACTGTACGCGGTAAGTCGTATCCACATTTACTTTGGGAAGCAGTCGAAAAGCAAAGGGTCACGATTGTCTGACGATTTATGTACGTGTGCCCGTGTTGATTGCTGGCACAGTAAATTTATCACCAGCGCTATTGTTTTATCTAGTAAAAATTGATTGCCGTGGATACCTCCTGAATGCGAATCCATGAGAAAATAAACTTTATTCTTATTTTTGAAAGAAATATCAAAAAATCGTTGCTATCCGCATATTAATTTAATATAAATTACATCACCTATAGAAGTTAAAAGTCTTTATTTTTATAATAAATTAAAATCCCATTATTCATAAAATAATTATTTCAAACTAAAAGCCCGTAGAAACCACTGTTTCGCGTCGACATGAATTTTCTTTCCCATATCCTCGAACCGCAAGAAAAAAGAAGAAAAAAAAGGTAAAATTTCATAATAATAATTCATTACCCATCTCCGCGTTAGATAAGGCGCGAGGAAAGGGAGAGAAGGCGATGAGTGGTCGCGATAGCGATTCTGAAAGACCTTGTTGGCGCGAAACAAAAGGAGGAGAGAAACAACGCAAGAAAGCGAGCATCGGGAGAAAACGCGAGGAAAGAAAGAGAGAGAGAGAGAGAGAGAGAAAAAAAAGAGATATCCATCTCCCTTGAAAGTCGGAGAGAAAAGTGCGCGGTCAGCCAGTCGCCTCTCTCGTATATAAGCGCACTGCGCTGCACGTAAGTAGGTAGGTATACATATACGCGCAGCGTTTAAGGCTCTATTGCCATTATAGACGGGGCATTGGCCTACATTCGCACGCGAGCTGATGTGTCTATGACTACCCGACGTGTGTGCGCGCACAGCCTGTGAGAGCAGCCTTCACCTGGTGTGTATGCGCCTGTTGACTTTGTGGGTATACCTATACATGTGGTGTTATATTTTTTTTTTCTCTTGGGCCGTATTCTATTATGGGACGAATTTTTCGCCAACTTCTGTGTTGGAAAAATAATGCACTTTGAGCGAAACTATCGGGATAAAGCAATTCGATGGGAAGAACTTTATGTTTTGTTGGCTCTTGCGGGCTTGCGGAGAAACTGCTGGTTATTTTTTAATGAACGAAGCAGAAGAACGATAAATTAAATATAGTTATCAAAATTGATATCGTTACATTAATAATTTATTGACAATTCGATTTAAATTACTAACACTAGTCTTTGGAAATTAATGTAAAAAAAAGTTATTACAACAACATAATTTTGATCATTTGTAAACAAAATTTCCGAGTTATTGGCTGTGCTACGTATTTAAACCGTTCGGTGAAAATTATTTTTTTTTCCCATGGTTTTAATTACATTTTGGCCAACGAGGCGTTGCGTAAAAATGGAGTTTGGTCTAAAATCACACGACGTGGAGGGCTCGCAAGTGTACCTACACGTGCATGGGAAAATTTTCCGAGATCGATCTCGAAATGTGCAACCTTCGCTCGCACACGCGAACGGAGGGTAGCAATTAAATGATCGAAACGCTCGGTTTGTGGAAAAACTTTATTGCTACAAAAAGGATTTTATTACCCGCCGTTGTTGTTACATCGGTCAAAATTGAAAAAGAAAAACGCGAATCGCGGCTTTTTACCCTTTCTTAATTGCACGTTTCACGCGGCTTGTTATAAACTTCGAGCTGACGTTGCAATATTAGGAAACCATTGTTTTTTTTGTTTTTTTTTTTTGTTTTTTTTTTTCGTTTGCAGGTAAACCGAGAACGAATTATTGCAAATTTACACGTCAGCTGTGCAAGCTTGTGTTTCCAATCAGAGTATCGCAATTGAAATTTTTATAAAGTGCAACTCGTATACACAGATATGCGTTGGGGATCTCGAGCAGAGTCAATAGGTAACACTGTACATTCACACCTACCACGTCTTTTACGCGGACGTAAAATTTTACTTTTCCCTTGATACCCATAAGTAATTCGAACAACAAACTTTCCACTGCACTTACACTTTGTACGGGCTTCTCCGTGAAACTGTCAACAAGTCTTTTTCTCATGGCAGATATCGCACGCACGTGAGGCCAGTATCCATAAACCCGTGGTTGTAAATCCTTTGCGCAACTTTTCGCTGAGATTTCAGATCCGTCAGAGGTAAAGGTATGGCAAGGGTATCGTGCCACCAGACTTTGTGATTTTTCACGTGATATTCATAAAAGCCGGTCTGTCGTGCGCAATCATCAATCGGGGGAGGAAGAAAAAAAAAGCAAACTCGGTGTATCAAAGCTGCGGAGCGTCAATTAGAAAAGCCTTTGATCTCTCTGCTCCGCAGGCGCGCACGTGTGTATGTGCGAACAAAGGGGATATACTTATGGGACGAGACAACTGCACCACTGTTTTCTGGCGCGTGAAGGTACTCGGAGTACAATATAAGGGGGGGAGGGAGCATGGGAAATGATCGGGCGCCTCGAGAGTTTTCTCGATTCCGGGAGATTTATATCAGGCGCGCGGACAGCTTGCCCTGTCGGGCTCTCATTGTCGGGAGTTATGATTATACAGTGGGACGGACCGGACTTTGGATTTTGTTGTTTTGCAAACGCGTTGTTGCAGGGTGAGAAAGGGCTGAAAGTAGGTTTTTTTCGTAGGATCGCGTTTCGTGCTGTCTGATGTGGTGATGAGCCTGGAGGTAATTTTAAAGACTGCAGAGACACTTGTGTATGGCATAAGTTTTGCGTTGATGGTAGGATGTTAGCATAAAACAGGTGAAACAGCGCAGTACGTGTCAGACCATATTATGTAAACCACAGATAATGTAACAGATAGCAGAGATGTAAATATGAACTATAAGCAGTCCTATCACGGGGATGGAGATATTTATCTCTACGAGTTTGTCCAATTGGCCGCGGACCTCGAGATGATTTAACTTTGGATTAAGGGACACATCAGCGCACCTATACAATATTACATATATGCGCGAGTGACGAGATGTCGCAACTCGCGTGCTTATCATGTATCATGTGCCGTATTCGTTTTCTTGCTTCTCCTGTATACTTTAATCCTTAAGCTAACGTGTTATTTTACTCTAATTATGTATAGAGCACATAGTTAAAGCTACATGTAGGTATCCCGACACCTGTAGCTGCTCGTACTCACATATGCATCATAAATCACGCCTATACTGTTTTTTTGCGTCATCTCGTATACAGGTACAGTACAAGTAATAAGGAAAGGCCATATACCCATGCGGGGAGCTCACGAAGGAAACCCAATCCTTGCGTCCTTCTGTCCGCGAGTACAGCGCGTTTAGAACAACTGTACCTGTACGTAAATGGATCCCCTTCGATCTCCCTCCCACTAGCGAAAGGCCCGAGTTTTTATTATTAACTCGCCGATGTACGTATAAAATGGGAGAGAGAACAAAAAAAGTTACGCGGAATAAGAATGGGTGGAGTGTTATACGAATAGTCTCGATACGATTTCGATCTCGATTCACAATTATATGGAGACAGGCGCAAGGATATTTTACCGCTCAGGTGTGTGTGTGTGTGTGTGTGTGTGTGTGTGTGTGTGTGTGTGTGTGTTATATGAAACGGGAGCGGAGATAAGCGGGCCTTGGAGCAGCAGGGAATGATAACGTGGGAAGGGGAGAAAGGAAAGGACTGTGTGGAAAATAATCCATACGCTCGTGGCTGGGCGTCGGCGCCACGCTGTGGTTTTATTAACACGCTCAGGCACACGCGTTTGGTTTGTGATCGCAAAGGCTGAAGGAAGAGGGGGGGGGAGTGTGTGCTATTTTTATTACCACCGATGGCTGCTTTAAAAGGTACGAGGGTAAAAGTAAATCTATCGAAGTTGGCTTTTTTTTTGTCTTGGATTGAATGATATTTGGTCGTTTGATGATTTTTTTAGTGATTGTACATTGTATTGAGACACGTTTTTCGATATCGGTTTAAAAAAAATGAGTTTGGGTGATTTGGTGATTTTTTTCTCCCATATGGCCGTGGTTTAGGCCAATTTCCAATCAGGATGTAATCGAATGCGTGAAAGATAATATACGTGTGTTCAACATACATTTTCAGAGCAGATCTATAACTTGAAACTGTTACTTTGTGAGACAGTAACTCGGTCCATTCAACAATATCCATACAAACTTTAAATATTCAATTGGCTTACAAGTGGATTTTAATTATTATGTTTGAGAAAAACGTGTCATTTGAATCCAGTTGGGCCCCCATACCTGAAATTATTCATAAAACAGGATAATAAAGAGAAAATGACGCCGTTATATTGCCGCATAATCTTTTGGTTTTACATAGTCGTTTGGTCGAGAAAATTGGCCTCACCAAACGTAAACCCCGTAGTTTTAGATGGAAGAAAGCCGCGTTACCAACATAATGTACGAAATTAAGCCGTATGTAGGTATGCTTTCCGTTAGGTTACCGGTTGATTTGCATCCAGAGCTCGACACGGCCATTATTTTTATATACAAATTACTGGTAAATCTATATAATATGTGCAACGGTAGATCGCGTGAATAAACTTGTCTCCAGGAATCCAGCCATCCTGTATTCTCACGAGAGAAAAAAATGCAACAAGCAAAACTCGCGGTGAAAGAAACTCCCCTCCCGGCGCACGCTGCGTAAACACCGATCTCCAGCAGCATCCATCTCGAAAAAGAAAAACTACAGCAGGCAAGTAGTTCTTGCTCTGCCTTATATTGCACCGAACGGGTCTACATGACGTAGTCCGCGAAAAATAACGCCTTCCGAATCACAGGGAGAGCCTCGCAGGTGTTGCACACCGACACCTCGGCCGATCCCTCTCCCTTTGCGCTGCAGAATTCAATTATAAACTCGACGCTCCTGGATCCTTGTAGCACCAACGCCTGAACTCCGCGATCGTGCCCCGTACCCTGTATGTATACCTACTTCGGAGAGCCAAAGTCGATTTTTCGAAAGGTGTCCGTTCAGCTTGCTCGCTCTTGGTATTGCCTGCATATAGAAAACGCGAGCGCCCTCGTTGATCGTGAGACCGGCACCGCAGAGGTCGACTGTCTATATATATATATATATATATATATATATATATATATATATATATTGTATGCCCGAGTGTGTACTCGGTGGGCCTGGCTTTGGGTGTTTTACGTACACTGTGCCGCAGACAGGGGCCAAACATGCCCGTTGGCGAGTGTGGGTAAAGAGTTGGCGATAAACAATATCGTGAGTGGGTGTTCCCTGCCCCGTTGACGTATATATATATATGCACATGTGTACGCGTGAAGAGGAAAAATGTTGGATGCGAAAAATGATCTTTTGAGCTTTTTTGGGGGCTTTGAAAGTGCGGACGCGAGTGTGAGAGAAAGAGTGGCCGATACGCATCTCTTTCTCGGATTTTGCAAAATCCACACTCGCCATCGCAGGATCGCGTGCGCCGCTGGTCTTTTTTATTTTTTCCCCCTCGATTCGCTGCAGCTGGAGTTTTGTTGCGCAATTCGTGCCGTGTGTATAAGCTGTGCGGGAGTACGGTCTTGGGATATATTTTTCAAAAGCCCCGCGCGGCTGGGAGCGCCCTTCTGTCTCGCGAGAATTCGTTGGGTGATGTATCTCTTTTTTCTCTGGGCAAGCGTCACTTTTCAGTAATTACGATGTAAAACGGCTGTAGTATGATATCATGCACTTTCGAGATATTTGGCAATAAATTGGCGAAACTCGAATAGACATACATTTCCCTTTGTGGAAAATATTTGCTCGCGACAGGAATATCGGGTGACAGATCTGCGGATAGTTCAATTTTTACACCCACCCGTGATTGTGGGAAAATGCGGGCAAAACCCTACGCACTGTACGTCCGTTTGGAGTCGGTACACCCGGGCACTGTCCGCTAAGTTGTCACGTGAGCAAACAGTTTACGTGTCACGTGTGTTTAAAAGACATCCTGTCCATCGTCGTTTGAATAAACACTTGGTAAAACATATACGTGTAACAGGGACTCGACCACCTCCAGTACTGTGAACTTAGTCGTAAAAATCAGCGCAACCCGAGGTAATTTTTTCCTTGACTCTGCACGAGTGCGGGTTGCTCATGATCAACGGGGAAGAAAAACAGTAAATTTAGAAAGCCATAGTCGCAAGTGGCAATTAAGTACCTATTCATCAAAACCTCCGTTTGTAACAGAGGCTCTTACGTATTTCTGGGAGAGGAAAAGCCTTGCGTTTCGAAAAAAAAAAAGGCAATCACCCGCTAATTTCCAAGCCCCTCCGATACCCCGTTCACTCGAGCTTACGTCATAATATATTAATAGCAAGGAATAATATATTACACGTGTGCATCAACTGGTAGTAGGTATATAATATAATCAAAATACAATTACCCACCCGTCGTCCCCTCCCCATGTACATGCATCGTGTGCCACGTGATTGCTTCTTCGCATTACATCGTACAGCGGCATGCATTCAATCACGAAAATTATAACTTTTACCCGATAATATGCCCAGGTAAAAATCATCCGTGAATAACTCGTCGATCGTTGACTGTATAGCTCCACTCGACGTCCCGTTTCATCGTATGGACACTTTTTTTTTCTTCTTCTTGTCCCTAATGTAACTTTGATTGCATACCCAACTCACGCGCGCACGATTCTTCCGAATATCGTCGTACTTTGCCTCTTTTTCCATCCAACAACCCGATCCGATTCCCCCCCCCCCCCCCCCGATAACCCTTCTCTTCGACAGCCTCCGGCAGCAGCTCGCGATGGGAGTTTCAATTACTCCATTATTAAACAAGCCGAGGATTTCTTTGTCCGCGCACTCGTTATTACGAGACCCTCGTTACACACCTCATGGGTTTTGTAAGATTAATTAGACGCCTAATGGCTCGCGCACACGGCTTGTACACGCGAACTTAATAGCAACACACGTGTGATACGCATAAGTGGAGGAGATGCGCAGAAGCACACGTACTTACCTGTATTATTTGCAAAGTGGGCACGTAGAAAGTTTGAGAGAGCGAAGGTGCTCGTTACGGGGATTTTAACAATATCGCAGCTTTTCTTCCAAGTATATAATATATACTTGTTCCGTCAATGTGAATTCTTTGATGTCCGGCAGTGGTTACTTGACAATGTCACAAGTCCGACGGTGGTTTCCCACACGCCTTGACTGATTTCCCTCCGTGGACTCGTTTTATCAGGCATCCTGCACTGTTACCGTAATTCACACACCGTACGAGCGCTCGAATAAAATAGAGACACATAAATCCTGCCATGCAAGTTATTTCGGAGTACGGGTGTATCTGCGAATCTGTGGCTTTTTAAAGCTCAAAGCTCCTTGCCCACCATATTTCAGTCGTGGGCGTATCTGGGAGTGTCTGTCTCGTTCTCCTGAAATCCGTACGAATCTCAGGGCCCCTAGGCCTTGTAGTATATACTCACACAAAATCGTCTCTCTCCTCTGTATCTGCTCACGGAGATTTAATTTATGTGTGTACTTACACCGTTACCTTTGCAGCGAAACGATTTTTTTGGTTGTAATTTACACTGCATTGCTATTACAATAATATGGTATATCTCCGTTTGACTTTTCCCATCATAAGCATCCATCACCCATTGATTGCGCGATTTTCTCGTTATCAAAATTTACAAGCCCAATACACTGTACAGTGTACCACAAAACGTGATTGTCGTTGCATAACAAAGTCTCGGGTTACAAGAGCTCGAAGTTGGGAAAGTAAATAATTAAAATTCACGGGCAGGGCGTTGGAGCGTAAAACAAGCCAACCGAGACATGTGTGCATCGTACGAGTGCCAAGTTTAATTGTTGCGATGGGCTTTGCCGAGCATCGCGGATCCTCACAATCGCTCCCGTGTATGGGAGACATGGGTGACGCCTCGATATGGCGAGCGTTCAATGCCACCGAGACATTTGAATGGGAAGATGAAAAGAGAGAACCAAAGGAGGAGAGAGTTACGAGCGAGTAATTGTGTCGTTACGCGCGTGTGTTGTATCATGTGGTACGGGCGAGAAAAGTTAGTGGGCTGTTGAGTGCAGGGGGAATTTATACTCATTGATTATCGAGTCGAAAGTTTGCCCGAGTGCGCGTTAAAGGGGAATATTGAATCGTATATATATGCGGTCTTGGACGTATTTTTTTTTACGATTACATTTTTTTTTGTCTCGCTTTTGCTCTCGTCTGTACTCGAAAATCGGTGGACTTCGATACTCACAAAATAAGTGTGTTTTATTTACGGTCGCGAGTACAGTGATAATTGCACTATTGTAAAATACAGAAGTGTTCGCTCACCCCTGGATGGAAGAAATTTTATTACGGCGTAATTTCATCGTAAAAAATTGTAGTATCCTTAAAATCTCTCTTAGTTGTACGTGTACATAGTGCTGCGCATTTTTTAATTACTAGCATCAGATTACAATAATAATACCCGAGTGTATGTACACATATATCACGACTCCAACAAAAAATGTTATGTGGCTTTTTTTTGCCAAAGCTCATCAACTTTATGTCACCAACAAACGATTATTCAGATATTAGTAAAGGTTGAACCAAGTTCAGAACAAGCACTGTACTCTACAAAATAGAAAGCGAAAGATTTTTTCATCCCTAGCGCGTAAAATTCTGAGCTCCATGACTCGCTTGCGCGTGTACTTACATACATATAAGTTAACCCTACCAGCTGCTTTCTAACGAGGAGTCCATAAATTCACTAATCCGCTTATCTCCGAGCGACTGAGATCGCAAAGATTTAATTTACGTCTGGGAAAGCGCTGATTAAGACCTCACCTATATATAAATATATACTGTTGCAACGTGTGTTGGATAATTTGGTGCTGAACCTGCGTTTCGAAGGTGTTGGATAAATTTGGAGTGTGCGAAAGCGTTACTCAACAGGTTGGCTCGTTTATACTTGCAGATGTTCTAATTGGGGAGAAATTGTTCCTCGCTCGAGCAATAGTCTTGGGATGCACGAATTAATTGGAACATTTTTCGGCAATGTTGAATATACACATTATACGGCTGAAAATAATTTTATTGTCATCCTTTATCGGAAAAGTTAGTTCTTCAAAGATCCACAAACCTGTGAACCATAGGATCACTCCTTTAAGTCGATTCACAATCGTTAATGCTCTCATTCCTCCTTAACTAATCATTGGAAATTTTTCGGGAAAACTTACATATCAAAATACAGTTTTTTATTAGGTTTTTTTCTTTCGACAACAGGATGTATCACACGTAGTATCCACTGATCATCCTGAGCTAAATTCAGCATTCCCACGCTTATGCAATAACAAGCACCTTCATGTAATCTAGCGGTGCGCAACAAGACCGCATAAACCAACAGATAATACGCACAATACGTGTCCATCATCTGTACAGCAACGACAACGAGTCCTTTGAGCTCTCGATCGTGTAAAAAAAGGCACAACTCTCGCTCGGCTCAACGTGTAGCCTATAGGTATACACCTGCATACAATACCCCACTGGAGGTGTCGATCAATCGTGTATCTACCTTACGTGAGCACTGCGAGGAAAATCGAGGAAAAAGTTGGATCCGCCAAGGATCGGGAGAAGAGGCCTTGCACAACTTGCACATTGAAACATCGTAGACGACGTTGTTGTCGTCACACGCGACTCCTCGACTCGTCGCAACGAAATAGACACGGCTCAACGAGTGCCAATGCACACGTGCACTGCAGTACAATCAAAGGTCAAGGAGAGAGACACACACAAACGCTGCACACACGAACGACGCACGTTGCGCAGAGCGACTATGTATACCCGTACCAACAGACACGCTTTTCACTTTTTAAGGTCGTCGTCGTCGTCGCAATAATCCACAGTACCGATCTCACGTACACAGTATAGTGGATTTTCCATTATTACATCGTCCGCAATTCCAATCGAAGATAGCGCCGTTTGGTAGATTTTCTGAGCCTATGTGTTTGGCCTTGATTCCGCGGTTGTCGTCCCATATACGTGCCCGATCCCCGTAACCTCAGCCACAGGTGGTTAAAGCATTATAAGCACCGGCACTGCTTTTATCCGATTGGAATTCCTCCTCTCGATCGGCTCAGCTGTTTCAGCTGTATACGCGCGCGAAGGTGATGATGCTGTTGTACACCGCATGTATAATTATATAAGCGCGCGCGCGCCTCGATGTGAATATATACATATAAGAGACGCCACGCTGGTCGATCGGTAATTTAGTGCTATCGTTGTTGATTATGCAAATGCGAATCTGTCGGCTATAACTCTGGCACTCACTTGTTTACCTTATAAACTCGAGTGTGGTGTCGGTTGTATACCGATCTCTACCGATCATGGTACCGATTATCATTTTTCTTTCTCATCGTCGTCGTAGATTGTTATCAAAGAGTATTTCTGGGGATAGTTTGAAGGGGATTATCGCGACATGCTACGTGTTCTCCTTGTCATCTCACCATCAGCTGGAGATCGGTAGTATTGCGTAGGGGTTGCGAAATTTATGATGAAATAATCCTGTTGGCTTTTAATATATTCAGTACTGACAAGAAGATGATTCTTCAATTACATCCGATACTGACGTTCATGTGGCTCGTCCGATTGAACTGTAACTGAGCGTGATTTGTGTTAACAACATCACAGCGTACCTTTGTTTCGTAAACATTTTCCACTGCTAGTAAAAACGTGAAAACAAAACTGGAAAAGAAAGTCCTACGCGTCGTCTTTTTCGTTTAATGTATGCATCGATAGCTCGTTTTCACACCCCACGATGAAAGTTCTGCTCCAACACAATATGCCACGTTATTTTTTTTCTGGACTTGAGTCTCTCATGAATTCTAACACAGTTTTTCTCACACAGACCCAAGTTGAAAAGTTGTCTGCGTATACCGGCATCTGTTAACATCTCGCAAATGAAAGACGCGCAGTATCAGAAATCGCTCGCACGAAAGGAAGAAGAAAAAACATAATAGGTACGCAAAGAGGTCGCGCGGGAAAAAAAGGTGCCTTTTACCGACAGCATACCCCGATAAGCGGCTGTATACGCGCGTGACCTTTGGACGCTCGTGCACGTACGGGCCATTGTTTCTGACGCGGTGGCCGACCTAGAACCCACTTAGATGTTCATCTCGCTGCATCTCCTTCGTTTTTTTTTCTCTCTCTTGTCCTTCTTTGGTTTTCTCCTAGGCCCGTGTGGCTTTTCATGGCTTTTTTAACTAAACGCATGTGAGTTTTCAGAGTTTTAATGTTGAGGCTAAGTAAAACTGAAAGATCCAGAGAAATGCGCAAAAGTGAGATTTAGATAATTTTTATTTCTGTTAAAGCAGCCCCTCCATACATTGAGCTCGTTGTTATCTTTAACATTTTTGTAATTGCAAAAGACTCAACTCTATTTTGTGTCAAATATTTTCTCATCACCTCCAATCATTCAATGGAAAATCGAGACAAAAAACCCCTCCGAAACAACACACCCGCGATAAAATGTTTTCTCTTTCGCTCGACCGTATCGCTGCAATACCGCAAGGACATGTATACGATGTCATCGGGCGGCCGAACTGGAATTCGGAACGAGTCGAAGATGCGTGACGACACTCGCAGTCCCCTGTATACCATTACCATACCAGCAGCTACCATCATCCACACAAACGTATCGCAAGCGAGCCTCGAGCGTGACAACAACGACGGCCGCTTCGATTGTTTCGCAAAGGAAAAAAAAAAAAAAAAATCGGCCNATGGGCCAGCGAGGGGGGAAACGGCTCATCCTGTGTAAAAATTGTAACCGGTTGAAAGGAAAAAAAAAAAAAAAAAAAAAAAAAAAAAAAAAACCCCCCCCCCCCCCCCCCGAAGAAAAGAAAAAGAAGAAGAGGATACGGACAATTGTATACGCGAGTCCGGCTTCCCTATCGCGGCGCGAATCATCGTACGCGTGTATATAATAGTATACACGCCGGAGGAAAAGGATATCTCTTGGCTGGCTCGATCCAACTATGCTGCTCCCAAGAGCCGAGAGAAAAGATCATATAATGATCGATGCGGCTTAGAAAGTACAGATTTATCTTCGCATGGTGCGAGGAGGAGTACGTCTACCACGGAGGAAAACGGTAGTCGTGCACGCACGTGTACTCGCAGGTAGCTTTTCTTTTGGCAGATCTTTCGTTTCGCACAAGCGCGTATATACCATAAAGGAGAGGAGAACTCGGATGCGTTTCTCACGGCTGGCCGATTGTTGTTTTGTTTCCCGGTTCGATGCCGCGTGCACCGCTTATTATATACTCGATGTCGATAGCGCAGAGCAAGCACGCGAAAGTGTTATATCGGTGTCAAGTGCACCATTGCACGAAACTGAGGTTTCACGAGAGCTGGACGTTGCTATGATTTTTTTAGGGTCAAAACCTATACACCCGAAGATGTGGGCAGATAGTTTTTAGAGTGTACCCATGGAGGTGCGTTTTTATCCAACACATAGTTGACTCAGTATTGATTAATCTACACCGTCAATGAAAGTCGATGAGGCTTTTGGTGCGTTGGTTTTGGCCTTAGGCTAGTTGTAACGCGATGAGAAAGACAGGCAGGTGTAGATGGACTGGGCCTACAACTCACCTCGAAATTATCGTCACATCGACTGTCCACGTGTAGATACATAATATATACATAAGAGGAGATTAGATGAGATATGTGCATGAGATAACACACAAATTTGTGAAGGTCAGCTAATTGCGGAACGCGTTGCGTATACCCATAGTCGATCTCCTACGCATGTTTTTTTTTTGTCTATTGACAGATATGCGCGAGAATAATTGGACGTGTCCCTACAAATTCATCGAAAATAACATGTGCTAGGAATACATTAATTGCAGAGTAAGTGACAGAGATGAAGAGGTTGAAATGACAGTAGCCGTCCAATTACCTAATGCTACTACGCGATTTATATTATATATTATACGAGGGAAAACACATTGATTTGCAAGCTCACTTGCATGTACGTATATAATGTAATGAGAGTACCTTACATCAGCGTTACTTGGAAATTTCGTCAAACTTGTTCCGCGGCCTAGCCCCACGGAACTCGCATGGTTATACCCCCATCTAAAAGCTCCATAGAGAAGAAGCGAGTGTGTAATTGTTCTCCAATAGCATCGCCACAGCGATAAATATGATTAAGGAGAAAATGAAAACCCGCTCTGCTTTGCAGCAGTGCCAAAAAAGGTCATTTACACCATTGATAAATTAAAATTGATAATCCGTGGAAACGAAAAGCGAGACTAATCAATCGTGCAAAAAGGTGGAAAAAGGGGGAGAGAGGGGAGGAGGAACCCGTTTGGGACGTGAGTGCGCGTGGCGCGCGAGGAGGAGAGCGCTTTAAGGAATCGTCGGGGCCTGGTCGGTGAAAAATAATTGCTCGTGACAAGTGGCCCCGGCGTGGCTGGCCTACTTAGCCAGAGGCGAAGGGGAATAAGGGGAAACTCAGCTATACGGCATTTATAGGCAAAACGGGATTCGTCTCCCCTCTGCGTATACATGCGTATATATGTGTCGAAGGTACACCAACCGCGACCACGCCTATCCATCTATGTAACCCGCTGCACCTGCTCCGTATATCCTGTCCTGTTTTGTGTCAGAGCTCGCGTTCGTAGTGTTCCGTAATGGAAGCTGTAGGTATCCATCGAGACTTTTTTTTTGGTTTTTGTTTTATTACTCCGGTTTGAATGCGTACAATGAACAGCAGCGAAGGTGTCGTTATTTCGTTGGATATAATGCCGTGTTTCTTCTGTTTTTTTTTTTTTTTTTGTTTTTTTTCCTCGCCATACGAGGGAGGTAAGTAGTTGTCTCTCGAATATGCTGTAATTGTCGCTTGATCGTGACAGTTATTTATCGAGCCTCCGGTTGAGCAATCGAGCGCGGTTCTGAAAATTCAGGCCCGTAATTTTCACATGATCGAGATTTATTGTTTTCGCCCCTCTCGAGCGCCCCTTTTCTTTGACCATCGAGTAACTTCCATCGGGACCTTCGTTATTTTTCCGTGATGGGTACTCGTACTCATTGGAGATTTTTATTTCGTGCATCAAATTTAATCACCTTTTTACGGTATGATCAAGACTCGATATACCTAATCTTTTTTTGAGCTTTTGTCATTATTTTGGGCCCACAATTCTCCATTTCTTACACATGCAAGTGAATCTACATGTAACAAATTGCACATCATTACCCTATATGCTTTGTGCCATTAATTCGTTGGTACGTTTGGCACAGTAGGTATAGTCGTAATTGACCGTAAAATAGTGTATCTTATTATTATTACGTTTTATTGACGTTTAGGTGCATATTTCTTGCATCGTATTCTCACTCTGACCAACATACCTGTCAGGTACACAATATCCATATAAAAGGATATCGTTTTGATACAATTTATTCATATCACGTCACAGACAATGTTGTTCTTGCACAATATATATACTCCCGAACAACAGTTTATGATTCGAAGCACTGGCATTTCACTCCAACATGTAGGTATACACATCCGGTATTGGTTTGAAAAGTTAAAAAATAAAAAAATGAACGGTTTAGCCGTTATTGTTACCTGGTCAGGTCTTACGCAACCAAGGCTGTTATCTAAAACCAAAGACTAATGGGTTATAACAACTCCATGCCTCTCGGCTCTAATTAATTAAAAAAAACTATATGCTTATCTCTCGTTTGATTTTGTGAAAAAAAAAAAACTAAACCACTTATAGACGGTACGTTGGTAGAGTATCCGCAAACCTATGCGAGCGTACATATGCGTTCCGGTGAAATAACAAAAGGAATTTACCCCCTACACCACACAACCCATGCGTTCACTGGCGCTACGTATACACAATCCATGCCACACGCACAACACGCGCTTCGCGTTTCATAACCATCACCATCCCGGGATTCCGCGAATCAGTCGCTTTTTTTAAGCATAGACGTAACGCGAAACAAGGACTCCAGAGATCTTACACCGATCCACGTGGGCGAGCATATACCGCGGAAGACGCGTCTGATTAACTATATACTGTGGACTATCGCTCACGCAACACCCTGGGAAATCTCGTGTGAGGAGTACAGGTGCGTAGGTGCATAGTTACATAGAATAATCATAGACAAACACCTTCGTTCGTTGGATTGTTGAAAATTTTGTTTTTAATACCAAACAGGTTTGACGAACACTTTTGGACAAACTATAGGCTTGATATTCGTGTTTGTTTGTAATTTTTTTTTTTTTTCCATACCGATCAAGCAACCGATACACCGTAACGAGAATATGCATGCACGTATGAAGTTACGCGTTACCGATCTTATCTTCGCGTCGTTGCGCTGATTGACCCATAAAATCGTAAGTCAAACTCGATGACTCCCCAATTTCCAATATGATTGAATATCCATACTCTCACCAATTGCTCGGTTATACTCGCTCAACGAGCACTCGGGCCTGCAACGCGTGTGTACGAGCGGCCATCAGCCGTTTAATAATCACCTCATTGAGTTTTCATGGGAATAAATATTCCCATAAATCTCCCTCATTACAGAGCAGGTATACGTTGTATCGTGCACGTGGTGGATAAGTATATTATACATGTATGTATGATACGTAAGTGTAGTGGGAGCTTTTAAAATAAACGCGAGCAATTTAGTGAAATAATGAGCCCGTGCGGGAGAACAGCGGCTTTGAATACTATATTATAGGTATACGCGTGTGTGCACGTATCGGTGCGTATACAAATGTGTCCAGAGAGTACGTGCCTACGATCGGCATCGGTACATGTGGTGCTAGAGCGAATTCGCGTTTTTGCGCTCAAGAAGAGAGGCGGGTGTATATTAGATCCGCCAGAGTCCCCAGCATGCGCCCATAAATCACGAGCTCCCCCACGTATGGGTTGCGCCATCGAGCTCTGCATTCCGGAGCGACGTTTTTGCCGTGCTCTCCGTCGTGTGGCCCATAGTTAAACAGGCGGGGGAGGGTGGAGGAGCACAATATTCTTACCAACCTGCGCTGCTACGCGGGTCTTTTTCGAAAAATCGGGAAACTCAGCTCCAAGAATCGCTACTTAATCGCGCGGTCTCCGTTTGACGGGACCGATCGATCGGCTAGCTAATGAAGCTGCTTGAATTCTTCAGCCGGCGATCACGAGACGCGTACACCGTTGGTTCAACTAAACTAACCAAACACAGTCTCGCATGAATTATACTTCAAGTATACATCTTCTCCCCACCCCCATTGGTAATTGCATCGTTAAACGTACATAACACGCGTATACATTAATAGTGTAATCGCGAGATGATTGAAACGCACTGATCCAAAGCAAATTACCTCGAAGTCGAGTGAAACAGATTTTATCTCGAGTCTGCGCGCTGTCGTAACGCAACCTGCGACTCGCTACGTACATTCCCATTCTATTCCGAGAAATTTCGCTTTCAAAGATAAATAGTCAATCCCAACGGTCCGTGGAAAATTTTTCAGTTTTCCAACGGGCAGAGGCCAAGGACTCGCGCTGTTCCTGGGTGTGTACAAGTGTAACGGGATACACTATACCGGTCGTACCTAGTCAACCAAGAATTGAGGAAAGAAGCTCCATAGATTGATACTGAAATTAAAATTGTCCTCTCAGATTGAACAGCATCGGTAAGATAACACAGGCTCACTTGCACGCGTGATACGCAAACATGTACGTGTACGGATAAGGGGGGTGTACAGGGGAACTGCAGTTACAGCTGTCTCTCGGGCGAGCGCGATATTATGCAAGCCTTGCAAGTAAGTGTATATACATATGTATAGACACTGCCACCACCGGTGCTCTAGTTTCAAAGAGAACGCGAGCGCGCTCGTCGATGTTTTATACACACGTACACCCATGCAGAAATATACACGTACATATACATATTTTCAATGCACACAGCTCACTTTCACTCATTCACTGCCGGCACGCCGAGGAGCGCCGAACTCTCATGTGTATGTATAGGTGCGATATGCACACATTAGCGTCTTGGTGCAGCGCATTGCAGCTGGAATGGATGTACTATGCCATGTATATATGTATTGCACAGATATATACATTGCTACGAGAGTATATATACGCTCCTCGTCTGGCCGCAGCCGTACCGTTACTACTGTTGGCGTGTGCAGAACGTAAGTGCGTCCCGCTCGCGCTCCCGTTCCTCCGTGTGTACACGTATTATCCTCGACTTTCACTTCTTCACAGCCGACTTTTTGCCATCATCCATATAGCGGCTTGTTCCAACTATGCTTCTTCTTCTTTTCTTTGCTCATTTACTTACCACTCCGTGTCTTATATCCTCATTTTTTCAGCCTTTTTTCCCGTGTTTCTTTCTTCCTCTTTCTTGCCGATCGATCCTGGGTGGCATGTGTATACCCGACCGCCCGCTCAAGGTGTGAGAAAAGTGTGCTTGCGGTACCAGTACCTCAGGGCTGTTAATTTTTTTTCCCTCTTAATTGTATACCCATACACAAAGGCTTTTTACTTTTATTGACCTCCATGTACCTACTTTTTTTTTCCATTATCGTCTTTCGAAAGTTACGCGTGTTTGTAACGTGCGCTATCCCTTTCGATGTTGGGAATAGAGAAACATCGCGTGTTTTTGTGATAATTGCAACGATAATCGTACATTGGACAAAAAACAAAATTAAAAATATTAAAAGCGTAAGGATTAACGGCAAAAATCATCATTTATTAGACCTTGGAGTTTCAAATAGGTGGAAAAACCATACGTAAGACGGCCAATGATGGTTAAAAATACGTGCGTAGGAGGTGCTCGTGTGACGTTATCAATTGGAGATTTTAAAAGTCAGACTCGCCGAATTCGATGCTTTATTCTCACGCTCTTCGTACCTATAGTTTAAAAAGTAGAATCTTTTTTGGGTAACGAAACAGTTTGATTTGCACACACATATACCCAATCTGAGAAATCAGTGCAGTAGCCACGAAACTGGCACTCACACTTAGGACCCGAATTGAAAGAAAAAAAAAAGGCAATTGCGGCCAAGGCCCATTAAAGGTCTAGAGCCCCAATTCCCGGATCACCGAGCAAAGCAAAGACAAAGCTACGAATCACAGAGCAGATGGTTCGATCGAGAAAAACGAAAGGATAGTAGAGCAGGGAAAAAACTAAGTGGTAATAAATTCGAACAAAGAGGTACACCGAGAGTTGAAATAATACTCGTGGTGGTCTAGGGAGGTCTGTCGAAGCACACTCTGTGTATGTCGTAAATCAAAGATAATAGAGTATTAATTGAAAAAGCTTGGGGAAGGGTCGAGTTTGTTTAACCCCTCGTTGTTGGTCCGACACATCGTGGGAAACAGCATCGAGTCGATTGTTTCGGATGTGTATTTAATTTTATTCTGAGCGAGTTTTCAAAGTTCCGTAAGTTAATATCGTATCGCATCGAATAATTCGATACTTGTCTCGATGACACAGCGTGCTCTGCCGTTGCAGTTGTGCCGCAACTTTCGTTCGGAAATAAAATCTTTTTTTTTCTTCTGCGGCTAACAAGCCCAAAGACAAAAACAATAATCACAATGACGGTGATATTATATTTCGCAACGAGCGTATAGTAGCAGTGGCGTTGGGTATCGCAATTGGCTTTTGAGAAATTCCAATCGCCTCTCCTTTACACCGTTGCACCGAGAGTTTCAGCCATTGTCAAATAAAGCACTGCCGAGCCACCTATACCATTCATACTATGTATACGTGGCTGCGGCGCTGCGCAATTTTCATCCATCCGCGTGAGAAATGCCTCATTGTGCTGTTACCGCTGCTACCGTTGCGCTAATTAATTTTCAATCTCATTCATTTGTGCAATTAGGTTGTTGGTACACTCACAGCTCGATGCCACAGATTTGTAATTTTCAACCTTTTTTGCTCGTTCATGCCTTTTGAAATTAATCACGGAAACTTGATTTCCATGGAAAAAGCAAGCCTCTATTTTTCGCTGCTTTGGCGTAAATTTAATCTAGATAAGCAAAAAATGAGATGGTAAAAAAGGTTGTGAGTACATTGAATTCGTACCTATAGTCAAAATATTAAGAAAAGGTATCGCCATCAAGGAAAAAGACTTTACAACCCCTTCTCTCTTATTATGTTTGTGATATGCTAAAATAAAAAAAGATCTAATCTCGATATGCGACCTTCGTTAGCTCGAAATAAGTGCCCTTGGCTTGGATGAAAAAAAAAAAGAAAAAAATCATCAACACTGTCCTTTCCGCAAAAAAAAAAAAATCTGAAACCACCACGCCTGCTTGAATCGTAAAGAGGTAACGCCCCGTGGAGGAAACCGCATCTCGAGAGCGCTTTACGCGCGCAATTCGAAAGGTCCAATGAGCTCGCCAAGGTCGCGAAGGCCAGAAAACTTCGTGAAAGACAAAAGCAGGTGAAAACGAAACGACGTGTCTCAAGGCCGCGCCGACTTCCTCGAGCTCGAGTGAGTGGCGATTTTCTTCATTTATCGCGCGAAATTGCTTTACGGTGGATTTTACCATTAGTGCAATCCTTGAGATACGAATGTGAAAGCTTGGAGTGCATGGATCTTGATTCAAATTCAACTTTGTTCATAACAAAACAAACCCAGATATGGTTTTAGTCGCTTGGTTTAATTAAATTTAATGGTACCTACCGATTGCCAAGGTTGCATGTATTTAATGTGTCAGTATAGTATACACAATGGGTATATGAATTCAGTCGTCAATGTGATCCTTTTTCAAAAATAAATAGAAGTCCTTAAATCCTTACATCACTTTGACAGCGCGTTTATCATGACTTTACTGGAAAAGTATATTTTCAGCTTAACATGTTAAAATATTGCATACTTTAGTTGAAGGTACGTAAGTATTAACATTAAAAAAAAATGGACTTTTAAGTTTGAAAAGCAGAAAATCGCAAGTAACCATTATATTTTATTCTTATGTAAAGACAGTTGCAATTTACGCGTCCAGTTTGCTCTAAGTTGTACCAGAAAGTGATTCTGTAATACAAAATTACTGTCATGCGGCGGGTATTTTTCTAAAGTGTCAATCACAATAATTATCGCGTGTACAATGCCGTGATGTTTGATAACACATAACGCGAGCGTACGCGTGCGTTGATTCAAACGATTTGCGGCTGGAAAACGAGTTTTCGTCTGAAAATAGTTTTATGACACCTGACAATTATTCAAGAACAGCCCTCGGTGATCATTTCAAGTCTGCGATTGCGAAACCTCGATTTTTTTTTTGCATTCGCTCGCCACTCGTGCCGATATAGACAGTTTATTAAAGGCAAAACACGAGTCGTAGTTCGTTGACCCAAAGTGAACGTTAATCCTTCTTTTTTTTTTTTTTTTAATTTTTCAACTGGATTAGCAGCAACTTTCCACTTTTGCGCGATAAAACACCGATATTTCGCATAAACAAAATACTTCGAAGGATCCCGCGGATTACATAAATCATCCGAGACCAGGTTGTTGGTATATAGACCCGACTCCCCTCTAATGTTCATTTCACCCAGTGGATGTATATGGGAGAGGCTTAAAATAACCGAGACGTCCGAAAGACGAATGGTAGCGCGTAAGACTTTAGTTTTACGTAGTCCCTTGCTATCTTCTGTATTATTTATTGAACAGATTTTTTTTCAAACATTTTGAAATCAAATTTTTCCCTGGGCATGTAGTATGTTATTTTTTTTGGAAAAAAATTTTCCTTCATTGACTAATTCTCATACAAAACTCCACCAAATTTTTTCTACCAAAAAGTAGCAACCAAATGTTCTAATTTACAGACACAATGCATCATATGTTTTGGAAAAAAAAACAAAAAACAAAACAAATTGTAATGCAAAATAATTGACACAGTATCCAAACCAAATATCATGATGTGGAAAAACAACCCAAGTTCCCGCGAAAATTCCAACTGGCGTGCAGAGCTGCTCAACGCAAACATTTCGCCCTTTCCGCGTGACGTAACAGCGCACGCCAAGCTAATTTCCCCCGTTAATATTCAACTAGTAATGGATCAATTACCGAAGCCGGTTGCGCAACCCGTGGTACCGATTGATCACTTTCGTTTTCCCATCTCACATCTTTCCTGATTGGCTCTGATAATTCATGCCTCCCACGGAGCGTATTATTACAGCGTGTGTGCACGTTTCCCGGCATCGATTATCGCTCGTCCGAAAAAACAACAAACGAGCAACAACAACGGCGGCAAAAAATACAGGGAACAGAGATCCCTCGCATGTCTGGGGGTACGCGCCGAGCAAAAAAGTCATTATGTGCTCCTACCGGAGGACTGTAATTTCAGTCGGTGGACGTAAAAATTTTTTCTACTTCTCCCTACTAGGCCGATGTTGCAGAACCGAGGCTTTCTCCCGTTACGTTTCACGGTAATATAAACGAGAGTATGCACTACGCAACATCTGAATACTTTTCACACTCGTGTATGTTCAGATAAATATATAGTCAATCGATAAAAAAAAAAAAACAAAAAAAAAACATAGAAACCTCGCACTCGTCGATCCTCTGTAGGGAAATGAATAACGTATATTTTCCACGAAAAATCAAGTCAGTTCGTCGCTCCCGAGACGTTTACTTCTCGCGGGAATATTGTACGCGCATCGCGAGTCCGAGAGCTTTGTTGCTAATAAATATAAACTCGGGCGAAAAATCGTCAAGAGCAGCGCTTATACTAACAAGCTTGTGCTAACTGGCTGTCCGGGATCGTGGTGTCTTGTGGAGCAGCTGAGATTTATGACGAGCTCTTAAATTAGAAAACGAGCTCGTTATAATGCTCGAGCCATCGACCTTTTTTTTTTTTTTTTTTTTTGTTGCATTTTAGACGCGTGCATGAGCGAGCGCGAAGAAGTACGTCAACTTTATTTTCCGGTTGGAACGAGCTATGCTACGCGGACGCATTTTACGATGATTTGGTCGGCTGTGACGGTCATGATTTTTTTTTTACGGAACTGAAAATGATCTCGTGAATAATTTTAGGGAGATGAGCTACTAGTTTATGCAGATATCCCTTTTTTCTGAAAATTAGTATTGTCTAGCAGCTGATGAATCAGTTGACGGTCAGAGGACAAAACATACCGAAGAGAGTAAAGAATCGAAATAAATTATCCGCTGTAAAAGTTAGCAAAAACGAATTTACAGTAATCATACAGTGGATGTGTATAAAGGAAATCACTTTAACTTGCCTGTATACTTTTGTACCATTACCTTTTTAATTCATTCAGTGAGGAAGAAAAATCTCAGAAAAATAATATTCGTTGGTCACTATAACTTTTTTTCTAAATAATGAATGATATGATATTTGTAAATATTAAACATATATACGTTTAATTACCATGTTCAACGGTAGGAAATAAAATTCTACAGCTGATGATAGGATGTAATTAATATTAATTAGAGCTCATTCCTTTTCTCGCGCGTTATGTCGATATAAATACGATTAGGTGGTAATTATTGAGAGAAGAGAACGTGTATCCATTTAATAGATACATATCCACAAAAATTAATTTACATACTCTGGCGTCAATTTATAATAAACAGCGAAATTGCATAACATAACGCTGATATCGAATAATTTTGTTGAACGCAGTTCAAGCTGTACGCATATATATGCAGCGGAACGTGCTACGATTTTCCTCAATTTGGAACAAGCCATTATGATAATGACGAGTAAATGATCGTTTCGTACTTTCACCGATGTTTAAACAAACATTTTTCAGCAAAGCCGAGAAGAATTTTTTTTTTTACCTTATTTTCCAAACTCACGTAGCTCAAAAATATTCGTGTGTACGCGTAAAAGCCAAAAAAATAATCAAATAAAAAATTATGTCACAAAAAAAAAAAAAAAAAGATTGTCAAACGCGCTTCTGAGGTTACAGATCATCCGATTGACTGAATGAGACCCCGTTAACAATCACCGGGCTCGCGGTCGATTTTCACTTTCAAAAACATCCAACGTGATACTTTACACACAATTAGTATCAAAAGTGCCCGAAACGCGAACCACCGCGTCGTAAATCTGAATTATTTGATCAAAAACCAATAATAACCTACAAACAACACCAAGAACAACAGCGGCAAGAGTTGCCGCACATGAAAAACAAACTTCCATTAATTAGCCGGCCATTAGAAAGCGAATAAATCATCAAAAGGAGAGTAGGTAGGTACGTAGATATTATACGCGTGCGCTCGCCTTTTCGCAAAGTCTCCTTCCGATTTCCTCCACAATACAGATACTTTTACATCTTACCCGAAGGATATATATATGTACTGTAATGTATACCTACTGTGCAAAAGTAAACGACCTTAGACTCGCGTGGCAGCGATAATAATCCGAGGCGACACCGCTGTTATGAAAGCCTCGGTGTTCCGGGGAAGGGGGCAAGCTTGGCTCATTAGACCGGCGCTTTTATTTTTCGCTGCTCGTATTATCTGTGCACACATGGCGGCTTGCATTTATAGGCACGTGAAATAGAGAGGGATTTTCACCGCATCCAACTCTCACGCGCGATAATTGGAGCACACGCGCCAGATTAATCCGCAGCCGGCTACGCCCCTCTCTGATGTGCGGAGTTATACTCGCTGATGATCATCATTTCTTTTTTCTGGAAAATCTCCATCCACACTGTTTCTCCGGTGCGTTGTACAAAAAGTAATATCCCACATCGCCCCGTCACACCCGATGGAAGTGTGCAGGAACACAATGTTTCCTTCTCTCGGAGCTGGATAATTGTACTCGCACCTGCGGGCAATCAACGGTTGATTTACAAAAGACCCGTTTAATTGGAGCCTTAAATCTGCCCGCCCGAGTCGCCTTACTATTTTCCCGTCTGATTTAAACGGGTGATCGCTAGCTGCAGCGACAGAAACACCATGTGCATAAAAAAGGAAACAACGCCTCGGAAAAGATTTGAGCCCATCGCATCATACGGATACGTGGTTATAATTGTTTGTTAAAATGCCATCGTTGCTGATGACGAGGAGGAATTTTTTTTTTTTTTTTCTGTATGGCAGAAATGTGTATGCCAAAAAGCGCGAGGAAAGGAAGAAACTGGTTAATGGCTCAACTGGCTGGCTTTTTTTTTTTTTTAATGGTCAACCGGAATGGAGTGATGTCATTTCAGGTTTTGTCTTTCTCTTCCCGCGTTGTGACGCACGCTTAGGTGCATTAAACTTTGGTTGGGCCGAAAAAAGCAATTGTACATACAGGGAAACACAAACACTGATAAGACGTTGACTTTATATCCACATGGCTCGTGAAACACGGCATTGTATTTACCATTTGTATATGAGCTAACTCGAAAAAATTAGTTTTCTTTTTTCTCAAGCTTCGTAGTGTCATAAATCTTCTTCCGTTTGAAAAAAACAAATAAACAAAAAACAGTTATTCATTGGTTATTATCTTGCTCTTATCGTAAGAAAGGATCTGAAATCTTTTTTCTTTCGTCCCAAGGTATTTCTTTCTTTCGGTGAAAAACCCCCAAAAATAGCAGACACCTACATCCACCGTAGGTCTTGTGGTTGTTGAACCGCGCGCACAACCGACTCCCTCTCACCTCCTTTTACACGTACGCATGGAGGTAAAAATCAAAAAAATGGAGAAAAACCGCGAGCACCTTAATCGCCGCGGCTGCTGCGACATGATAATCGCTCGCTCTTATTATGATAATGATAATAATAACGGGGCTGCGTTGTCGAGGGGCGCCACTCGCTGTGGAAAAGGCGTGGCGCGACGCGAGACGACGATGTTGAAACCGATCCGAGTGGTGGGTACATATACATGCCCTCTCGGTCGACCTTCGGTCAGTCTACCGGGCGAGGGAGCGATTAAGAGTGCAAGAACAAAAAAGAAACGGAGCAAGTGAGCTGGGAAAATTCGAAGGGAGAGAAAGGCTGATTGTACGAGGGACTCGCGCGAGGCCTTATTCTCTCGTGGGTATAAATAAACTACAGCCTTCTCTTTGTTTTTGTTTTTTTTACACTATCTTGCCGATTAATGCACGTGCGTGCGTGGAAGCTTGTAAAAATGAAACTTTTGCGTACGCATGGATTGTAAGGGTGATTTCTATGGATGTTTGTTCTTTTGGCGCGTCTTGATGTTCCGGACAGATAAAAAACTACTTGTACGCGATCTCGTATCGAAAAAGCCGCCCATCCACGCCCAATGTCAGTGCCGATCGTACACCTCGTGGTACTTCAGTTTTCTGTGCACTTGGGCTACGATGATTGATTGAATGGAGGAGTGATAGTAAGAACAGGTTTACCAAAAGATTCTTTTTCTCGACAGATTTTTTTCACGTAGATGTATTTTTGATGCTACGAAGATGACGACAGCAAGGGGGTGTACTCCATCAATTTCGCAGCGAGAAAATCCAAGTGAAATCTAGCCAGAGTTATGCGATCGGTATTTTGTATACCTACTGGCGTTTTGTTGCTCGTAAATGAAGACTGGACTTTTGTTAAGAAGTTTAATTCAATTTTCAATTTTCAAATTACCAGTGCCGTATATGCAATTGTGCCAAAACATCCACAACACCATTTCTCCCTACGGCTGAACTTTCAGAGCAGTTCCTCAATATCAATTTTCATACCGCAACTAATAAAACGACTTTCCATCGCATATACTGGATATAAATATCATAAATATGCATAGATTCAATACGTACCGTGCGATTTTCAAAAAGCGAATTTTATTGCACAAGTTTTCTCGCATATCGAGCCTCAGAAAAACATGAGTAACGATTTTGTTACCCCGACAGATAGAAAAAAAAAAAAAAAATTGAATTAAAAGGAAAGGAACAAAGATTCTCGCGCGCACATCCGCATCCACGTCTACGAGAGGAAAAAGGCCTCAGTAACAGCGAAAGGAGCCACCCCAAAATAACACGCGACAACTTAAACGCCCAACAGCTTCGCAAGCCGCAGGGAAAATGCACTCCCCTCTCTTGACGGTGTAAAGCATACATTTACCCACAGAAAGTAGAGTCCCGGGCGAGTCCTTTCCCTTATCCATACACACACACACACACACACGTGGAAGGTTAGGTTGTGTGTGATGGATTATGCTCACACGCGACACTTAATTTTACACACACACACACGCAACGGCAAGGTCGACCGAAAATCCGGTTGCCACGCGCACCAGTGCTTTTGCAGTCGTCGGTTAAACAGTTGCGCAATAACACAGCGGCGATTGCATTCTGCGCGCTCATACGCCTGTAAAGTTTCGCTCTTTCTCTTTCGATCGATCTCACTCTCACTCCCTGCGTGCTGCAGCTATATATGTAAATTTTTTTTATCAACCGCGAGATCTCGCCTTCCTCCTTTTTTTTTTTTCTACATCGTGTCCAATACCCCTCCCTTGGCTAGGTCGGGTGTACACGCGCCGATTTTTTTTTTTTTTTTTTCATTTTCAGCACTCCGTCGTCGCCAAGGCGGTTTGTTACTGTCGAATCCACGTTGCGAAAGTCACACATGTGTACGTGCTATCAACGCGTATACGCGTTCGTATATTTATATGGGTTGTGGTACTTTTACACGCATTGGCGAAATTACAGGTGCGGATGCCGTTTTCGGATTTTCTGCTCGTGTTCCTGTTTTTTTCCGCCTCCCTTCCCTCTGCGCCATCATACGGTGTACTGGCCAGTGCCTGCTTTTGGGGCGAAAAAGCTGCCTCACAACGCGGACAGGGAGTTTCATATCAGCTAATGGTGTTTGAACGAGCCGATGTTTGGCTTGGGTGGCATTTGCACAGCTTGGTTCTTGGGAACATTTTCCAATGTCAAAATAAAACAGGTGCTGCTGCGTATGTTTTTTTATCGGAGCTGCGCACTTTCATTCGTGGTTTTAATACCATTTTTACAATCCACTGCCGTCACTTTGCAGCTCTTGTGGAAAAATGTGGTGGCTCTTTCATCCTCTATGATAATTGGTATCGAAAAATCCAAGCTCACCGTGCAATTAGGTTGTAGACTCGTTCCCCGTCCATACAGGCTGGAGATTTTACGAGTTCGCGAGATTTTTTTTTCGCGTAAAATTCATTTTTCGCAACAACATTGTGGGTAATACATGGGTATTTGCTTCCGTGCGCCGAGTACATTAAAATTACAAGTCGAGCGTTTGCAAACATGTCAGGTATACGGCAAACTCAATCTGGGCGTCGAAAAATCTCGATGATTATATTAATAAGCCGAGCGAGAGAGCGAGCAATTATGTATAATGTAGAAAGTCGTCAAACTGCTCATTGAATGCTCCCCACCGTGGCGACGAAGTCGCTTCGCTAATAATCGACCTACACTTTTACGTGCACACAAAAATATATAAACACTAATCGATCCATTCTCTTAATAACTAGTTATCGAAGCGCCGAGAGCATTTCGCACTTTCCCCCGAAAAACTTTTACAAACCATCGCACGCACGAGTACCACGTGTATATATGTATAAGTATAAGTATCTCCGCGCCCACTCGACATTATCCGTTTTGGTGTCGAAAAAGTGCATGATAATAAGCAATCTACCAAGGCGTCAGAGTATTGCGCAAAACGCAATCACTCGCTTTTTTCTGGGCTCGAAGGAATAGGGATGGAGCGAAAAAGTAAAACACAATTATTGGAAGCAAAAGGATACGGAGCGAGTGGGTAATCCTCGATCTCTCCCAGCGCGTGTCCCAGTGTTATGTCAGCGAGTGTTGTGCGTGCGACCATGTAGCCGTGCTTGTGCAGTAATAAAGCGATCCAAGCAAAACATCGATTGAAATTGCGAAACTGCACGCCCATTTTTTTTTATTATTTTTTTTTTTATTCGCGTCGCTGTGTCATGGGAAATAAAGAGCTTCGATGGAGTTTCAATGCGTGGTGTTTGTTTACTCGTATGTAATTGGATTTAACTGGGCCTAAAAATTACCATAAAATTCGCCACACGCTGCTAAACTGTTGTTACACACTTTATAATAGTGGATTGAAATTTTTCAGTAAATGTTTTTACCAATTCCAAAAAAAATTTGGTCTTAATTTACGATGGCAAGTTTCATGAATTTCTTAAAATATTTCAAACAGAAAAGATTGTTACATTTTTTTATGAATTTCGCAATTGTTGAGTTAAAATTTTTGAAGTCTACCGAATTAAAGCTTCAAAGAACTTGTTACGAAATTTGATGAATGAGATATTGCTAAATTCTTAATTATTTTTTAGGTCTTTTTGGTCTATATTAAAGAAAATCCATCGTATTGTGAATCTGTGTTTTTATATTTATTTATTCTCAAAACTTAAAAATAACGTCTTAATTAATAGTATTATAAAATTCATTAGAATTAATTTTTTAAAAGAAAAAGCTTAGTATACTAATTTTTAAGATAAGCTTGGAGTTCAGCAAAATACTTAGCAACCGTTTAATACCAACCAATTTGATAATGCTGAATCGACATTTTTGTTTCGTTTTTTAATTAAAGCTTTTCTTATGTTTCTAACCATCATTTCGTCGTGATATTTTCATCAGATCGATATATTCTTCGATTACATTACCTCAGATGCAATTACAAACGCATGTAACTCCAGGCAAAGGAAATCGATAGCCACAGCATATAATGATCAATGATCCCAATCGGTGTTTGATGATTTACCTCTGCTCTCATGGGTTGCTAAATTTTCTGCACTTCCCTGTACATGCCGGCCATTAATACGATGAGTTATTTAAGCGGAAACATTGCATACGCATGTACTTACAAGTACACATACATAAGTTTGATCTGTACGTTTCGGTCGTGGGATTTTGCAAGAAAGTCTTACCGAGTATATGTGAGCGTTTTGGAATTTTTCTGAAATCAGCTGCTTCAAAGTTTGATTCAAGAATCGTGAGATTGTGCAAGTGCTTTTTTTATATTTTTAAAAACGTTTTTTATAAAAAACATAGAAGAAATTGAAGGATTCTTAGTTTGTGAGGTAAATTCGGGTTAGCAGGAAAAAAAATAGAATAACAATTTTCATTTAACTTTACTGGTGAGATGTCAAATTAATGTCTCAATTGTCCACAAATGGTACACTCGCATATTTTTCCGTTTTTAGTTTTTTCCTTTTCCGTTTTTATTTACGCGTCGCTATAATGTTACTTTATGTATACCAGTTATTAAAAATATAAAAATAATAACAGTACTTTTAACATTCCGCATTTACCATCTTTTCACTTACGCCAATGCTAATTCTATAATTGTCCTCCATACTGTGGGCTACGAAATCAAACTCAAACTTTTTATTTGCAAATTTCAGTTAGTTTATTGTAAATTGCAAAAAGAGCATAAAGTATATTCCATCACCATATGCATTACAATGGTAAATCAAAGAATCATTAAAGCCTGTGGTAAATAAATAGCTACAGATTGATTTTTACAACTGATTATTCCTTCAATCCCAGAGGAACAGTATATTCGCCAAATTATGTCTCCTTTATCTTAAAAATAAAAAAATATCTAAAGCCCTCCAACTTTCGCTGTTTCAGACTGCACGAGGATAACGCCGAGGAGCCCACGAGCAAGCCGCAATGCCGCTGGCCTGGACTTTGAGTGCCCCGAGGAGTTTGGCTACTATCCGCATCCCCGCGACTGCACGCAGTATTACGTCTGCGTCTTTGGTGGTGCTCTACTCGAGTCATGCACCGGTGGACTTATGTACAGGTTCGTACAACATGATTAATCGTATCGAAAAAAATTAAAAACCACAAAGATCCAATTGCCCATCGCCATAATATATATCCTGAAAGGAAAATATTACCACTGACGAGAGGCGAATCGTTTACCGATCGACTCTCTTTTTCCCTCTCCCGTACCCCCCATCGGACAAGGCTCTTTCTCCGTTGGCGTGTGACGAACTTTTTAGAAATTACGAGCAAGTCGAGGCGACACAATTGACGTAATTGTTGATGAAAGTGAACTACAATAAACCTCGAGAGCTGCAAGAACGCGCTCTCTTATGCAAGCATTATATATATATATATA
>NW_019379485.1:510564-554409 GCF_000648655.2 Copidosoma floridanum
TATAAAACATTTCCGTGGGCTGGATAAAACATTTGCAAGCTCGTATACATATTACGTACGTGGAAAATCAAGAGAGAGAGAGGGGGAGAGGGAGGGAAGCATATATATATATGATACGTGTAAAAGTAAATGCTTCTCGTACATATATGTACACGTCGTAAGATTCTAATTGGACGGCAACGCCTGACTTGGACCTATACCATGTACTCTGTGTACGTATAAAGTATCTACTGTTCGTCGCTGATTTTTTGTGTCAATGGTATGTTCGGCTGTCCTTTCCTTTTTTTTAACTTTCGACGAAGGTTTCGCGTGTCTTTTTTGTCTCTCTCTCTCTCTTTTTTTTTTTTTTTTTTTTTTTTGTCAAGAGAGAGTTGAGAAAAATGTGCGTGATACTTTTGAGCCCCCCTCCTTCCCCCTCAGTGCTGTACTCTGCTACGTGGATTGTTGTTGCTGTTCGTTACATGTATTATGTGACTGGTGTTATCGAACAGGGTGATATTTTTTTTCTCCGCAAGCAATGCCTGTGTATTTGGTGTAAGGATCATTTGTCATTTTGTGTTTTTGTTTGCTCGGATGTTTGAGAGGCATTAAGGGCGTGATATTACCTCACTGCAGTTATGAAAGTATACGAATAACGTAATTTTCAAGATGCGAGTACAACCTTTGTTTTCATCTCTAGTTTTTAACATGCTCGAATTTGCTCTTCACGGGTGCGTTTTGGTAATTTCTGATGCGAGAAAATGACAATCGAGTAAATAAAAAAAAATCTTTCATCGAATAGACTTTCGGAGAGGATATTTTTTGCTGTCACGTACACAAAAAAATTTTTTTACATTTTGCAAACAAGATAGTGCTAAGAACTAAAAAAATCTTTTGCATGTTAATGACATGTCTGTTTTATTTTATGTAGAATTGTTTATGTCGTTATTACCCAGGGCTACAATACATACCCTTCTAGTATAACACGTGGTCCATATTAAAAGGATACCACAGTGGCACGATCGTACATATGTATGAGTAGAGATGATCTCTATCATCGTACCGATTGAGCTATGTCCCTACGCGCCCTTAAGCGACTATAAATTGTAAAAGATAGTTAATTCGACTGAATTTTATTTGATTTAATTTTTTTTTTTTTTTTATTAATTCGCAATAGTTTGAGAAATTTGTAAAATAAATATTTCTTGTAGCTTTCTCGACCTCAACTGTTAGTGTTAAAAGTGCGAAATAATTACAGGACTATTTTTAAACCATGAAAATCAGGATTTCAGGTATCAATGATAGAAAAAATATGTTTTCTCGTCAGAATCCACGCACAAATATACTTCCATACCATAGCAAAGAGAAAAAAATGCTGATCATAAAAAAAAATCACCATCTATCCTGCGTGCAAGGAACATCCATCCCTCCTACTTTCCAAGCTACTAAATAAAATAAAGCATCTCAATAGAGCTGTAAGAAAGGAAAAAAAATAATAATATCGAAGTTAAATAGAAAAAAAAGGAGAAGTCAGCGATCGGTGCACGGCTATTTATAACGCATTCAATGATAATGAGATTCAAACGAATCAAGCGCGGGCACATGGGCCTGTGGATATATATATTACCCCCCATACTGTACTGTTACACACAGTAGTCGCGAAGAGAAATTGGGCAGCCATAGGTGCACGTGGCGTGCGGAAGTGCTTGTACAGGAATCGAAAGTGCGGATGGAATTACGCGTCCATCAGTCAGTGTATGGGTACATATATATGTATTTCAGGTGCAAAGGAGGGGCGGAGGTGAAAATAATAAACTAGACTCCTTAAGCCACGAAGAATAGGACTGCACCTGACTGCCGGTTCCCAACAATCGCGTGGCACTTTATATGTATGATATGCGTGAGATCGCGCGTGGGTGTATTGCAGCGCAGTGGATACATGTATACACGGTGCCTTGCACCTTTATACGTTCCTCGCGAGTTTTCGACATTTAAGGAGCACCTATATACTATATACTCGTACACTGCTAGAGGACAGGGGAAATGGAAGTTATCGAATGCTCGCGGAACAATGCGTCTGTCGTGTGCGAATTTTTTTTTTATTCCATCGTAGTATGTAGTTGATCGCGTGTGGTTTATCGTAAATTTTTAAAGCCCAAGTAAACAATGTTTCATAATAGTATCGTGCTTTTTGGTCGTTCGAGATTTTTTCACGATTTTAACACCTAGCTGTGGCTTATTACGATTTTGTTTTATGATTTAACGGAGATTCCTGCTTATGCATAATATACAGGTACACAGTTTAGAAGTGTAAATGGTATTGAAAACATTGTATTTCACCGAAAAATGGACTTGGGAAAGTCGAGTGTTTAACATGAAATCTAAAATTGTTTGATAGATCATTGTATACCTAAAAGCTTTAACTTGTAGTGAAATCATTGTGTACCGCTGATTCTCTTGTAAACAATGTAAAAACATAAATTGCACACGTTTTATTGTATAACCCCGCAAAATCAACATCTCGAACAACAACAGCAAGTACTTACATTATAGTATTACATTCGGCCAATGTACCAACAACATAGCTTTGCGATCGTAAGAATATAATTCGCAAAAATTCCAATGGCTTGTGTACATGAAACCCCCATCTCTTACTTCCTGGCCCAAAATGAGAACAAAGGCGATGTATATTGCACTGCGAAAGAGCACTTTGATTAAGAACGGAACAACAAAAATGTTAGCTATACAGCACGTATACGGCCAATCAAACCTTCCTTGTAGCATATACAAGTACTTGCGAAAAATCAGCGACTGACAACGGTACACCACGCCCCAGCATCCATCCGTCCAAGGAAACGTGCATGCGTGCACGGACACATCAGAATTGAAAAGCACACCCATACACTGCACTTTGACGATCCGTGGGCTGGATAAAACATTTGCAAGCTCGTATACATATTACGTACGTGGAAAATCAAGAGAGAGAGAGGGGGAGAGGGAGGGAAGCCGCACGTGAGATGTATACGGCCGATACATAAGGCGCGATCCAATTAAGGATAAGTGCATGCAATGCGCGGCTACGTTAACTCCAAACGCACACTCATAACACACGCACACGCGCAGTATATAGTTATGTTTGGGTATACTTCCGAACGCCGCCACCAGCTGATTTATTTCGCGCGTTAAGATCCTCATTTGCCTCCGCGCCTACGTACCTATATACATCGTATGCCTACAGCACATTATATACGGGTCCATTCGACTTCCAGGAGGAAAGAGCCCAGGGCTTTCCCTCGCGTATGTTTTATTTATGTGTACGTATGCGTCCGATCCGGAAGCTGTGCTGAGCCCATCGGGAGCACGTATGCGAGAGAGCAAAAATGGGCCTCCACGGCAATGGATGGATGGACGACTGCGGATTTTCGACGACGTTCAACGTTAATGAGAGAAAATTCGGAGAGTTCCCTCTCTCTCTCTCTCTCTCGGACCGATCTCTGCCTCGTGTGTATACGTATGGTTTTAACCTGCGGAATTTTGGATCCGATAAGAGTGTTTTTTCCCGTGATTCTACAATTAATTACGTGCACGAGAGTGCTATTTTTTTTTGAATTTTTTGTTAAAATCATTTGGTGGGTAAATTTTATGAAAATTAACAGAGAAGTTTGGTCACTGAAACACGAATCGAGAACATTACTGGAACTCTGCAAGTTGCTGCGTCTTTTTGTACCAAAGACATCATAAAGTTTATATTTTATAATATATCAGAGAGAGCCTACAATTTTTATTAATTCGAAAATCACTTGCAATTGGTCCTAATAAAATTTCTAGGATTATATTGATTCAATATTTGGCATATTACGAAAAAATATTTTTAAATTTATATTTATTCATGTACATATGGCAATCGACTTGGAAACATCGTAGGTCCTTAAAACTCCATTTTTTCACCAATAACGCGTAAATGCTTTTTTTTATTCTATAATCAATTTTGCATACCGATAAAGTCCACGATACTCCAAAACAAACTAGCCATGTGATTTTGGCTGAGTTTTCCAACCCATATGATCCATGAGCTCATGCCCTATGGGTTATTGCACCGATTTCACTGTGCAAACACACACACACGAGCCTCGAAGATTTATAAGCTTCCCTCGTAATTAACCACAACGTTATTTCGCTTCCTTTCAGTCACGAGCTCCAAACCTGCGATTGGCCCCGCAACGTCGGCTGCCCTGAAAACAGCTCCCCCTCCAAGGACATCGACGAGGATCCACTGCTCGAGAGGTGAGTTGAAACATTTTTTCCCCTTCTTTCTCCATCATCCATCTACTTTATTTCGCAACATCAAAGCCAATAGCTCATTCCCCTAAACTTTCCTCCTCCGATTTGGGAAAGTCGATGTATTTCCATCCTCGTTATACCTGTTAGAACCGGCTCATTTGCGCTGACGGCGAAAAGTGTAACTCGCTCGCGGACGATTAATCTTCACTATTATACATCTGCGCGTAATACCATAATATGCTAAGCGAGCCGTGCGGTAAATGCTTTTTTAATGGCACGTAATGTATTTGCCCGCCGCTCGGGTGGTTGTGATGCACGACCGGTTGTTGAGGAGAGCGTCTGGTTTGTTTTTGCCTATAGTGGTTGGTTTTTCATGCGCACCATCTATGCAACATAAAACAAACATTTGGCGTGGGACTCGCTGGAAATAAGTTTGTTTTTTTGAGATCTCAACTTTGATTTTGCCAATCGAACCGCAGTTGCTTTTGATGATATTTTTCGCCTCCGCTAGAATTTCCGGGAACGATAGGGATCCGAAATATTTTGGGTTGGCTAGAATAGTTGGGGGAGAAAAAAAATAGGATGAATTGGAAAAACGTTTTGCGAGCAAGAATATAAATTTATATTTTATTGGCTCATTTAATTGAAGCCGTAGACCTTTGGAGATTTATAGTCACGATCGCGGATAACGTTATGTGTGTATATGCAAAAGCTTTCGACTGTACGGCGTGGTGCAGCAGTTTTACGGTGAGCTTTTATTTCAGGTCGCTTTAGGCTTGTGGTTTTGGTTTAGTTTTTTGATGTGACATGTAGTTGTATTTCTTTTCTTGCGTAAAATGTTTTATAATGAACAAAAAAAATGAATTGATGTAGTAACACGTCACAAGTATCTTACGTCAGTAGCTGACAAATGATTGATACGATTGCTAGTAAGAAGGAATAAGTAAGAAAAAAAATGGCGTCTGGAACAGGCTTTAAAAAAATTATATTGATGTCAATACAAGGAATATGGATTAAAAAAAAACAAAAAAACATTCTAGATAGTCAATCGGAGTTCGAGGAAGCTTTGCATTAATTATTTTGGTGACTATTTTTTTAAGTTCAAAATTATCTAGGTATAATTTATTGCAGTAGAAAAACTAACAGACTTAGCAAGAAAAAAAATTTACCAATCTGTCATTTCTTCAGACAAATATTTCATTCATTATTTAAATTTGACTTGTATAAGAAGCAGGAAACACGATTTTCGTATGTAATTATAATCTCGCATTTATCAATCATCTGGTCAATGCTACTAGAGTTGATTATTTTAGAGACGTGGGTATTATTACAAATAGTTTTTTCTTCTTCCTAAAAAGTCCATAGAATCAAATTCAGACTATTGATGGTTTCAGGTAGTACAGAAAAAAAATCGCCTTTAATTTTTAATGTATTCGATAACAGTATAGGTAAAGCTGGATAATCATCATGAAACGTGTTAAATTGCACCAGAAAAGAAGCAGGAAAAAATAATTACGAACTGATTTTAATTCGTAAAAATGACGAGTACGGTTATAAATAAAATAGTTATAAAACATTAAACTGTCCCCACTTGAAATAAATTAAAAAAAAAAAAGAAAAATTCCTATTCAACTCTGAAACGTAAACACCAGCTCTAAAATAAACACTTCAGGTGCTACAAGTTATATAACAATAAATTCAACCCGTCATCAATCACATGCTTCAGTTGGGGCTCCCTTGAATATTAAAATTCTCTGGATTAGATCAAAACACTGTCACTGCTGGGCATCAAGCTGGTCATTAAAAGCAAACGGGCATCGGTATACAGAGCCATCAGCTCTCATTAACGATCGTACTCGAGTTTATAGCCGGGCTAAACTATTCACGTATACGTATCTAATACGCATATGGTCTGGATAAATCGTGGCTACTGCGTGGGTGAAAGGAAAAGAGAGAGATAGAGGAAGGTCACGAGTCGTTTTCGAATGGAGTGGCCAAGTTACGTGGTACACCTTGCCTCCACGTGCTTGCACGATAGATTGCTAATGTGTAACACATGCCTACTCGAGATATGACCCTCCCGAGGTGATTTCTTGCGCTCAAAAAGCTAAGTACTTGAAGGTTGGTGAAAAGTCTCTTTGTATCTCTTTTTTCTTTTTTTTTTTTTACTTCAAAAGACAATAAGTTATTAGTATTTAGATCTTTATGAAATGGCTAATCAAGTCACCTTTGCATTGAGTCATTGAGATACACTGCTTTTCCATGATTAACTTTATGATGACTCTCTTTTGTAAAAATGAGCTTATTACAACTTATCTTTTGCAATGAAATTAGTGAAAAATACAATAACGGAAGTCAGTGCCTAGTATTTGTCACTAAGATTTTACTTAATATTCTCTTACACTCTAGTAAATTTTCACTGGCTCATAGATAAAACATAGATTTTCAATGATTCGGAGATGAAGTTTTAAAGGATAGGTAACAATATAAAAGATAATAACGATAATAAAATTCATTATTGCAGTTTGAAAAAAATATCGTGTCTTCAGTGAATATGACGCAAAAAGGCGCAAAAAAAGTAAGATCAGTTCCAAGAAACTGCATCACTTACAAAACCACAGTGTAATACTGTTGATCCAAGCGGCAACCGCATATAGGAGTTCAGCTTTGCATCATCCCAATTTAAACGTCACGCAGGAACGTGATTGCCACGAAGCCATACTAATTAGTGCTTCTTCAAAAACGATTGACTCGCCCTCCCTAAAGAAATCAGCCGTAAAAATCGACTACACTTTCCATTTGCAAATTTTGCCTTTTTTTCCATTCGATTGTGCTTTCATGTGCACGTAACGATCACGATTCTCTTCTCCTCGTTAAATTGTTATTTTTTTTTGCTTCCCCTGAAAACGAAAAAAATGTTAAAACAGTTGTCTAAATTGTTAATTACGCGATATCAATCATTATTAATGATGTAGTGAACGAAAAATTGGCCATTTTCCAACGGAGAGCCGTCATTTCGAGAACAATAGTATAATAAGTAGACGATTTTCAAGTGGCCGCGCAACGATTTCCCCGTTTAATTTCCTCGATGGTCTCTTTTGCATTCGCGTGCTGCCATCAGTAGAGTTGGATATCTCAACTGGAATTTCATGCGGAATCCCTCGAAGAGTACAACAGTGGTGTCGAAACAGCAGCCACACGAGAGTTACCCAAACCGGAAACATTGAAACGTATCTCCGGCGTATGGTTTGGCTGAGCGAGAGATCGGGGCTGGATCGGCTTCTTTTCAAGAGAAAAGCAGTGAGAACAGATGAGACTTAAAAGACAGACGCGCACGTAGACAATAAACAATGAGGGGTAAAAATAAAAGAAGATGAGATGAGAGGGGCAGGTGGAAGCGAAGAACAATTGGAAACCGCAAGGTCCCGGCATTGGGCAACCGATTCGCGTGGTATAGGTATGCCTATATACCAAATTCGGAAGACGTTTTTCATCTCTCTCTCTCTCTCTCTCTCTCTCTCTCTCTCTCTCTCTCTCTCGAGTACGGATGGCCCTCGAGTTTTTCCGAGCCGTTGATTTCGCGGGAGGTCGTCGTCGAGGCTTGCCTTCTTTCGTCACCGTCATCGCAATGTCGCCGTTTGTACCTGCAGTGATGTTGCTAATGACGCTGCTGTGTAACTGTTGCTGTTGCGTGGCGGTGTGTGCCATTAGATTGGATCTCGGGGTGGACTTTGTTCGTTTTGTGGCGATGATTTGACGCGGAAGACCATTTGTTTTGCACGAAAAAAAGCAATTTCCTTCGCGTGTTGCCGTATTTTTGCAAAGGAAATGATTATGTTGTCATGGTATTTACAAGGTGCCGTTGTTTAGTTGCATTATTAATAAAAGACCCTTTTTTTATTGTTTGATTTTACAATGGGTTAATAAATATATTTAATTTTACTTTTGATGGATGCAAAAATATAGGATTAAGTAATTTATTTTTATGAAATGGATTCTTCTTCACAAGTTTTTGCGTATATTCGAGGAAAAAGAACGTAACGATCCGATTTTTTTTCTATCAAAAAAATAATGTTTGCAGCTACCATTTTCCAGAGTATCAGGAAACACCTTTTTCTCAGATTAGCCCTCATTTATCTTTTCCAACTCTTATTAATTTCTATGAAAAAAATAGATCAACCCCTGTATATATTATCTGACGAAATATCTTTTTCCGATTTGTGCATTACAAGTTAAAAATAAATTACCAGTCCCACAGCACGAAATCATATGACTTGTATTCGCGTTTTCAAATGTTTTCTTTAATTTCCAAAGAACGCACACGTGAAGGATTAACATATTTTGCTGGTGTCCATTAAGAAGCCGCCAATCATTGCTTGTTTAGTTACAGAAACTTGAAATTATATTTCGTAACTGAGTCTTTGCAATGACGGACGTGGTTTATTTACTGTCCTCGTGAAAAATATGTAATCTCTGCGTATAAAAGTAGCAAATTTCGCTTGAGCGATTTCTCGGGTGCAAAAAGTGTCTTTTAAACTTGTGCAATTTGAAACAAGCAAGTATGGTTACTGTGAAATTCCAAAGTGCAAAATGCTAAAGCGCCCCAAAAGCTCGAGTAAACCGAGATAAATAACAAAAGTTACAATTCTTGATATTGGGAACAGAGAATGGAAGGAAGATATAAAGACAGCACTTTGAAAAAATAACTCCTTACAAATACATTTTTTTTAATGAAAATTACAGCGAACTACATAATCATCACCTTGTAACGTAACTTGTAGCGACAAAACATCACAATTATACAAAAAATACCTATAAATCCTAGTCTCCCAAAAATCTCTAACAATCATGTACTCATACCAAAAATTTATTACAACCTGCGCCCTCCACAGCGCACTTTCGCTGCCATGGGTAATCAGTTCTAATTTTATGTATACATACACGTAGAAGAGGTAATGAAAAATCGTCGTGGGTCATTCGCGGCTAGCCGTGAATAATAATAATAATAGTAATAACCTTAATAAATAAATCCCACCTAGAGAAAGGTGCTGGTCCCTCGTGGAGCCTCGCGTGTGAGCTCCCGCTTTACTGCGCGTCATCGTCGTAAAACTGCGCCCGCAGCTTCTATACATATATATATATATTCTTCTTTTTCCCCATCTTTTTACTTTACCCGGCAAATATGACTTGCGGGATGTATTCTAATGCGCATTATATGGATACGCGAATTTCGAGGCTGGGATAAGTATCTCGGCGTTACTTCACCTCGGCTCATTTTTACTTTACGGCGCGGTTGGTGTCCCCCGATAGCGAATTAGAGGCGAACCGCGGATAAGCCCCACACAGCGTGGTTCTTTGGTCGTTGAATGGACATTGGAAGTTCACGTGTATTTCTCTCCGTTCCCGCAGTCGTGTCTCCCACAAATCGCTCGTGGATTATTATAATTATTATTTTTCGATTAATCTTTTGTTTTATAAAATACCGCATTATTTTTACCCGAATAATCATACGTGGCACCACAAACCCGCACGAGATCAGTTCATCACTACTCGAATTGTTTATTACTTTGACCTTCGCCTAAATTGTGCCAATGAGCCATGCTCGTCCTCATCATCTGTATGAAATCCAATCTCTCGAAACAAAACCGGCAATGAAAAGAAATGACAAAAAAAAAAAATTTCCTTCTTGTTACAGAGCTGAAAAAATAGAAGTCATCCAGCAGCAGCAGCAACCTCAAGCTCGTATCTCTAACCATCACCACCATCAGCATCAACAGCAGCAGCCGCAACAGCAGCAACCACAGCAGCAAATCCAAATCCAACAGGTGCACCAGCAGCAACGGCAGCCCCAACCTCAGCCGATCCAGAGACAATCGGTAACTGTGTCCTCACCCTCCGTCTCTCCTGCGATTCTGATAGATCGGCAGCATCAGCAACAACAACATCAACAGCAACAACAACAACAGCTTAGACAAAGACAACAACACCAACGTACTTACCAGGACGACGAATACGAGCCTGCCTCGGAGATCGAGAGCGATCGGCAGCAGAGAGTCTATCGCGGACAGCCGTCGACCGTCGGTCAGGTAGCCCGCGATCGCGATGGTCTCAGGAGGAACATCATCACGGTCAGTTCTTTCTATTTTATTTTTATTTTTTACTTTGGCGCCGTTTGTCGTTTTCTATTATAAATAACCCTTGAGAAGAGAATCTTCTCAAAAATCACTACTATACCAGACGAGGAAGTGATCTTTTAAGAAAAACTATTCTAAAGATTTTCGTACGGAGGCTCGATCGGCTATCGTCCCTACTGGCGAATAAATCGGTAGTAAGAAAGTGCAAAGGAGAGCAAAACGAATTTATCGCGATCGCTGGAGACAAGTATGCGTGTATGTATCTGTTGCGCTTCATTAGCCGTCCGTTACTCCCGATCGCGACGCTCGATTTCACTCTCCGCGCTCTTCCTCTATACCGATCTCTTACACGTGTACATGTATCCCTACTGATGATTGGACGTTGTGGATTGGATGTACACATATACGTATGTGCACGATCGATCTACAAATTGAGCGTCATTAGGCCAAGAGTCAGAGATGAGATTCCGCGCGCGCGTGTGTACAAGAGATGTCTCTTTTCGTATCGATTTGTCGTCCGTGGGCTTGAGTCTTACTCACGTCGAGAGTGCGATCGGTAAATCGGCACAAGTGTTAAAAGTAAAATAAACAGACAATGTAAAATTATTTCTCCCCGATGAACGATCTTCATATGAGCGATCGGTAAGGCTCCCGGAGGCTGCAGTCTTGGAAACGTGGAAGCCAATAATCGTAATGCGCCGAGATCGCTTCGATGATAAATTAAGTTCAAGGCTCGGTAAAAGTGCACGCGAGTGCGAGAAGAGGGTTCGCCGAAATTAATATTATTTCTCTCACAGCTGTAAATTAAAATCTGCTCTCTGTACGAAAATCCCTTGCCTCGGTATTATTGTGCACACAGGTGGGGTTTCGGGCATCCAGCACATACTAATTAATAGTATGTTTGAAAGCGCGTGCGCCAAAGGGGGAAAAAATGTGAGAAAATTTATGGTGGCCGCTCGAGATGATGAATGCGATTTGTTGCTTTCAGGAACGGGAGAAGGACAGGCTGGTGAACTCGCGCACGCAGGCGGAAACGCATTACAGGTACGTGCATACACGTTCTTTTTCTTGTGCATGTTGTACGAGGCTGATGCGTGCAGTCGATGGATGATGATGGTTGTGAAGTGCGTGGGAATTTTTCCGTTTGGACCGTTGAGTGTGTCTTTTTTTTTGGAAAAGTCAATTTCATGGACACGATAAATGGTGATTTAAATTGAAATTTTCATTTAAGATCCAATCTTGTTCTGCAGAGACGATGCAACGCATTTCTTTTTTTTTTTTTTAATTAATCAACTATTATCATATCAATGGAACAAACGAAATGAGTAAAACGGACACGTTGTACAAGCGTAGAGACTACGGATGATTTGCGCGTTTTTTTTCACATCAAATCAATCGAAGAATCATCTGTACTCTTTAATTGTGCACAATTACTGCGCAAAAGCTGCCTCGCTTCGTGCCGTCGCGCATAGTATCCTGGAGCTAACTCACGTGTCCCGTATTATTCTTCTTGCCATGACTTTCGCAGAAGCGTGTCATCGGAGTCGCCACCGCAGAGGATCGCCAAGGCGAGCGCCTCGACATCCGCACCGATCGTCTCAAAGTCGTACTACAGCGAGCCGGACCAGAGTTATCCTTACTACACCATCTACGACGACGACGTCTCCATCTATAAGGACGACGGTACGTGTTCGAAATGGACTCGCGTGTGCGCTTGTTCGTCCCCGGCCGTGCACGTGCGTTACATAAAGTCGCGAAAAATACGAGCTTTCCGTGTGCAGGTATTGGTTACTTTGCGCTCCGCTCTCTCGATTAGGCTTTTTTTGGGGCGGCGGCGCCTTACGTAAAATATAAGCACCGGCCGGGGACGGACTTTCTAAAGAGCAACGACAACGCCCGGCTGTACACCTACTTACGTACCTTCGCGGTGTGTACCGTGTGTACTTACGCGTCGATGTCGGTGTGTTATGGGAACGGGGAATGTATACCTTTTTTTTTTTTGTTTTTTTTTTTTTTTATCTTTCGTCGAGAAAGTCGATTTTGTACGCGAAGCGTGAAAGCGAACGGCGTTAGAAGGACCCCCCGCCCACTCTGAGCCTTTTTTTTTTTTTTTTAAAAAACCGTCGACTGATTGTTACCGATTGCCTATATACCTTTGTACAATTATTCGGGGATCTTTTGTAAATGGCGGCGTCTCGGGTTTTTTTTTCCATGTGCTTCGAGTACAATAATGAATCCATACAGATTTCTAATTAGGTTTGTGTGTTGCAATAGCAACGGGGTATATGCAATAATAATGTCTTTTGTGAGGCTCTTTGAAATTATTCATAAAAAATCTTACGTTTCAAAATCCACAATAATAAAATGCAGAGTATAAATTGCGCATCGGGCAATCAAAGAGTCGTACGCACATTATAAAATTCAAATAATCCATTTGAGCACGCGAGACGTATAAGTTTCTCACGTACGATCGAGTGTATTTTCTCGATTTCCCGAGAACACCGCAACTAACGCACAAAGCAAATAGTACACACGGTGTAAGGCAATGGTTCTCTTGGAATTAGCACGCCTTCGTATAACATACAATCGGCAATTAACCAATGCTTCCCATGCCTTGTTATTTTATGCGAAGAAAAAAAAAAAAAAAAAAAAAAGGTGCCCGGCACTGCAGTCCCATTTACATGTATAATTGAACAATCTCGGCAAGATCTTCCGTTTGTTTGATTGTTTTATCCTCGTCGTCCTGTGCAGACTACGGCCCCTTCCACGTGAACCACTCGACGCCCATCCAACCACCCCCGCCACCACCACCTCAGCAGCACCAGCAGCAGAACATCAGAGCCGAGGTGTCGCCCAGCTCGAAGCCCTTCTCCCAGAAACCCAAGAAGGTCGCTGTTCACGAGGCCGACAAGTACAACCTCAACCAGGATGTTACCATTCAGGACTACGATATTTATGATAATCAGGTAGCTTTTTGTCGGACTCCTCCTCGCGCTTGAGGGAAATTTTTTTTTTCTTTTTTTTTTCTTTTTCATTAACGAATACTTTACGAAATAAATCGTTACCAAGAGCAGTGACGTTTGATGACATTTTTTCATTTTTTTTTATTGATAACGTTTTAACTCAACTCTTCTGTACTTACAGCACATTAGCAAAAACAAATTCCGCATCACCGAAGGACAATCGCTCAGGTAATAATCCATTCTTATTTTTAGTACATTAATACTTGATACTGGGCCAAGTTCAGCTGATATAATTGAGTGTAGAAGTTGAATTTCATACAATTGAATTTATATAGTGCTTGGTGCTAAACACGATCTTAAGATACACCCACATGCTTATGTGTTTAGACACAGTATGGTTCGTGCAAACTCCTCAAACTGTTAGATTTTGAATGTATGCATAATTTTTCATGACTTAAAAATCTATCAGCAAACACGAATTAACGTTGGATTGTGATGAATTGTCGATACATAACGTACGATCAAATGAAATTTTTGTTTTTCATTTAAACAATTTATGATTTTAAAAACATCTTTACACGCAGCGTTATCGTGCAAAAAAAATTTTTTGCTATTTATGAATCAGTAAATGTTCGCAACACTGATAGATGATGCAACGCTGTAGTTCAATTGAAATTCGAAAACACCTGATGGTAAAAATCATAACAGCCCACGAGGATTTTATTAGTCCTCTTACCTTTCGCCCGGAGCATTTCTTACTGAGCACTATTATTTTTTAATGACGAGCGATACCGCAAAATTTCATCTATTTCACCAGCAGATATAATAAGCTTGTTTCACATGTACAATAATAAAAGGAAAGAGAAAAAAAATTAATTTTCACACCACAATTGGATCATTAGCGCGACGCGTTCTTACGCAACAGAGCGAGGACAATCGACCGCACTTCTAATTGGACTTGCCGCAAAAGTTATGATCCATCGGCACCCGTTCTTCTCTCAAGACCAAAAACGAGATTGCTCCTTTTCCCATTTCTCGGTTTCCTTATTATTATTTCTTTTTACTGACCCAAACCAACGAGTAAAATAAAAATAAAAAATTAAAAAAAACACATGCCACCGTTTACGCGTTTTGCTATACGTGCGTCTAATAATCGTTAGGTACTTTTTTTTCTCGAGGAAGAAAAAGAAATAACATCGTTACGTAAAAACTGAGCTTCATTTTTTGCTGCTTTCTTTTTGCCTTTTGGCTACACTTTGGCTGTAACCCGTAGAATCAGGTGAATTGAATTCCAAACGTATACATCTAATTGATGAGATGAATCCCGTCTCTTTCATCAAACTTTTTTTTTTTTATCGATCGTGGATAATGTTTTATTCATGGCACCTTGCGAGAAATTTTTTTAATCGATAGGTACGTGAATGCTACTTTTTTTCAGCGTATTATTCATTTTAATTTTCACGTAAAAAAAAGATACAAGTATTAATACAGCGGACAAAAACTCGTTTACACCCGCTATTTCTCCGATGAAAATTATAATAAATAGAAAAATTTCATCGATTATCACTTGCAACATTGTAAGAAAATTTTGTTGGAAAAAGGTAAAAAAAATAAAAATCCCGGATTCCTCTTTCTCCAGACCGAACGTGATAAGCCATCCAGTCGTCCACGTGACAACGCCAAATGCCATAATCGACTCCTTCATCCCGTTGACCACGACCACTCAGAGCCCACCGGCGACCAGCGCACGGTCCTACTCTGCCAGTTACCCACCAAAGTGAGTATCGATAATATATACCTAGCACACACCAATCTATTATTGCGGTCACGTGAAATAACACGGTATATAAGACGAAATGTTCGGACACTGTTTTTTTTTACCGATCGCCTATTTAGACACCAATGAAAATTTTGTTTCAACCACGTACGGAACATCACATAGGCTCCTGGGAGTATCTGCCCTATATACTGTAGGACCTTTTTTTTTATTACACGTGAGGTGCAATGAAATACATCGAAAAATCGGTACAGGCAGCCCAACCATTTGGTCTGCTTGATTAACGATTCACTTTCCGAATACAGTTGCGCAAAAAAATAACAAAGATCACAACTCACGTCAAAACGATTCCCGACACTCCATAAATCGGCATCAACGTGGTGACCTGGAGATGGAAAAAAAAAAAAAAAAAAAAAAAAAAAAAAAAAAAAAAAAAAAAAAAANAGGCGATATCCTGAAACATCTCCATCAAGCTGTACCAACATGCTCGAATAAAGAGAGCGAGGAGCGAGAAAAAGAGCCAAGAAAAGAAAAAGGAAGACACGCGAAGCAGACCAGATCCCTCATACATATGTACGGTATTTTATCGGGGCACGGGCTGTAAGTATATACACGCGATCGCCGTACACACAATGCACATGTACAACATGCAAGGTACATAAACTTATTACACTCACATACTTGTGTTACGTACACGTGCAACGTGCGTTATGGATAAGTACATACACAAGGAATATACAACGACGCGGCGCCGGCGCCGGATGAAAGTGTGAAAGCTGCCGGCGGCGTGCACGGCTGCTGCAGGCAAGGTCGCTCTCGCGTGTGTGTATGTATATATGTACACCACGATCGGCATCGACGACGGTGTACATATATATTACTTAAGTAGGCGCCGCGCGTATACATTATCGGCTCTGTGTCGTGTACTCGAAGATACACCTGTCATCTCCTAGGCTCCTCTGTGTATATGGGCGTTCCAGGAAGCCGGCTGTTAAAGTATCGCTGCAGTGGAAAAGGAAGCCTCTATCGGCGACCGAGACCCAGTTTTCGCGCAGTGAAACACACTGTGGTTTTATGATACGAAAATCGGCACGCCAGAGGAGAATAGACCGAGCTAGTGATGGTTTGTGCGTTTTGCGAACCGCCGACTTTCACCTGATGCATCTGTTTCGCGTCTCTTGAGCCGAGTGGCGGTAGATTTTTTTTTTTTATTGTTTTCTGGGGGTACAACAGTGGCGTCGATAGATTCACGGAAGGTCACTCCACGGGAGGAATTATTTTGTTTTAATTCACGATAGTTTCATTACTTGTCCACGTAGTTACAGACTGGCTTGTGATTGTGTTATACAAGTGCACGTCCAAGTGTCACTCGGCCGATTCGGTCGAAGGGTAGAGACGAGATAATAGGATGGGTAAACTAAAAATGTTTAAATCCCGAGTTTTTCTCTGATTACCTTCTTAGCCCGTATCACAAAACGTCTCAAAATATGTTATTGACTTGTGTTAGTTACTCATTTCTCTGGAAAACTTTTTTTTTTACTCTACCGCCAATTCCAATTAGTCTAATATTATTACATTGTTGACGTCGACTTTTGTTTTTTAGCAGAACCCGTCAACAAATCAACCGTGGAACAGCACCTCCGTAAGTCTTTTTTCTGTGGTATTTATTTTAAAAATATTGACATGTCCGATCCATGAGATCGGATTTTCGGATCGGCCACTTTATTTTAATTATTGGATGACTTTCTAGCTCCTTTGAAACGTTAAATTACAACTACACTCTCGTTGCTTTTGAGTTGAACGGATGTGCTTATACCACGCGAATTCATTTAATTTCCGTACAAGAAATTACATAAAATTTTTGTAAAATCATTCAAGCCTTTCAGCCATGAATATACAGTTTTAAATTAGGAAAAAAATTTTTTTTTTGTAAAAATATTTTGCTGAAAAAAATTTCCCTTTGCTCCATAAAGTCAAAAGGCTTATACACACCCACTCATGTTACGAGTCAAGTCTCCTATTTGGTGTTTGATTCAACACGTGTACCATAAAAGGGCGTGTAACTAGATCTATTATTTTTCCCTCACTCGCATCCTCGCGTAATCGAAATCGGCAAGACACCCAAACCAAACCAAACAGCGGGAACAAGATGTGTTGCTCGCCATTTTCCATCGCGAACCTGTAGATACATGTATTTTTTTTTTTTTCATTCTCGAAGGAGACTGCGCCCAACCCTCAAGCCATCGACGGAAATCGTCTCAAAGGTCCAGGAGTTCGTCGACATCTATCGCCACCCTGCCATTAGACCGGCACCAATCTACCCCACCCCTCAGGTCGACAAGCCGGCCGCCAAGTGTCGCAAGGACGTGTGTCTCCTTCCCGACTGCAGCTGTGGTGGTGCTGATATACCAGGTATGTCCATCACTTCTCATTTATGGGTGCTTTCATTCGGTTTTGCGTGCAGTTGGAAGTAACGATAATCAGAGATATGGATAGTACGAATTTCATCTTTGAAATAAAATTCCCCCTTACGTTTAAAAAACTCATTGATAAACTGCTCCAACCAAATTGCCGATATTTAAAACTACCACAAAACAGATAGTATCTTTTCAAGTAGCCAAGACTATGATTCTCTAATGGATTCGTACTTGATGGCGATTAACTTGACAAACGGAAATCGGCTGGTAAACCGATTTTTTCTTCCCAAAGTCAATGAATCGATTTATTAAAATGCAAATTAACAATGGGCGGAAGTCGTTTGGGAGTGACACTCGTGTATCGATAGCGTTAAGTTTACGACGTTGGAAAAGATTTTCACTGCTATACTTATAGTATGCGTATCCATTAGCCACGGTGATCTCAGATCGTGATTATATCTCGATGCACGGCGATATTTGAGCTCAGCTTCATTTTTGCATTATGGGTGTACAGGTATACATATACTCTTGTGTATGGAATGAAGTGAAGTTTTCATTAGAAAAACTTGTTCGTTAAAACATACAGTGCTCCAGACAACAATAATAATCACAACGGACGAACAACTTCCTCGATGCCAATTAAAAGAGGTTTGTTCAATGGGAAGCTCAGCCCCTCGATCGGCTGAAACGAGTAATCATCGCTCCGACGCTCCTTGAGCGGACGATCGGTAAACGAAAAAAAAAAAACAAAAAAAAAAAAACAGATGCACAACCAGCGTTTGTTTGACTTTAATGATCATTCGCTCAGAGGGAGAAAATAGAGAACTTTCCTGCCCGTGAACAATTAAATAAACAATGCTACCGACTGGCTGATCGTATGCCCGATGTGTCGTAATGTGGTAGACCTTACCGATACTTTTGCGCTCCCTCACGATGTAAACAGTCAAGTGTCGAGTGGCATCTGAAAATTCGAGACTCAAGACGACGTGGACGCAAATCAAGCCATCACTGTATGGAAACAAGCATGTATAGGCATACAAATGTGTGTATAGAATATGGAAGCGCGCACGCGCTCGTTTACTCGCCACACGCCGATTCCGACGATTGATTCTTGGGACTTTCTCCGATTCTAACGCGCGAACGACTTTGGTACGTGTACACACACCAGCTCGCGGATACTCGCTCGTGCGCGGCACGCGCGAAAGTAAAACATATGTATACAGTGCACGGGATAGGTGTACGTGGTGTGAAAACTTTTTCGCTTTCCTACGGTATCGTACGCGTGGAAAAATCGGTTGTATCATTACTCTCCTTATGAAGGTTCGATCTGGATGATCGAGTAGTCGAGATTCGTATACATGATTTAGAAATGATTTGTACACGCGTGGTTTATTTTTTATTTTTTTATTTTTTGATATCCCAAAGATTTCTAGAACCGAGGTATTTGGTCCATTTGTAGTAAGAAATTTTATATATACGCACCAACGATGTACATATTTTTTTGACAGAGAATCATCCGTATAGCCGGATACAATAAGCGATTCATTAAATCGCATTACGCGCGTACGAGAATTCTCAAAAAACAAATCGACTCCGCGAAATGACCCAACGAATAAGGTATGCTCGTATCGTTATCCGCTCGTAATAAGTAAATCGAAGACAATAAATATCCTACGTACAAGGTACGGCAAAAATATCGCACTAACGACGCATTTCCTGATGCGTACACCGAAAACAATATTCGTATACCGTAAACCTAATGACAACGTGAAACAAAATGTAAAAATCATCTCGCAACGGCACGCGCACACGAACATGCATACATAAAAAATCAACACAACACCCCATAAAAGGATAGAAATCTCTACCCGCATGCACGAGCTCATTTTCCATTCCGTGCCGTAGATTCGGGATAATGGGTTTTCAAGCACAATGGCTCCTCCACTCGTTAAATTAACCAGGAAACGTGTGCCACTCCATGAAAAATAGGATAATTCTGCCACTATCAGCAGCACCAACTAACGCCCATCCCTTACAACGCGAGATCGGGAATTTACACACACACACACACACACACACACACACACACACACACACACACACACACACACAGAGACTCGCTCCAGCGCGTTCTCCGATATATACCGGCGGATTTCGCAAGGGCGACAATATGTATTACAAAGCGCGTGTCCTTCGTTGGCTTACGACCGCGAGTTTATAATAATAATAATTGGCCGCGCGGGCGTTCGCCAATGGCTGCAATATATGCACTTAAGTGCCATTTCATGGTGCCCACTGTGAGAACGATACCGATCTCCGGCGTATCGTACACAGGCCGGCCAACTCGGGCTGGGAAATCGTGGGTGGAAATTGCAATCTAATAACCCAACGGGAACACGCGGACGGACAATCGCTGCGGTGTGTATTGTATTTTTTATGCGCTTGTTGATTTTGCGATCGGCGAAGGGGTGGGGGGAGAAACGAGCGCGGGCCTGCTCCCGTGGGAGTGGACAGCTGGTTGTTGCTGCTGTTTGCGTAATAACGCGGTCGAGGGCAAGGTATTTTCTTCCACTCCCCCGAAGAGTTTCGTCGGTGAAATTTTAAATCGCAAAATAATATTTACCACGGAAATCGCCCAAGTGTACCGATGTACAACGCGTTATCTTACCACACGACTACTCGGTGCGCAATAATAACAGTCATATTTACGAATGTATATTTTTTCAAAATGTCTCTCGTGCACTTAAACAGCTGCGTTATTTCATAATCTGCCGGTGCAGATTTTTCCAAAACGACCGTATAACGGTAAGCGCCCGCAGTACAACTCGGCCTTAGCAATGTAAATGTTCCGATAAGCATCGCCGTAGGCCGCGCTTTCGATCAATTAACGCACCACTGGGTAAATAATACATTTTTAAAGATAAAACGCATTTATTCTGCTCCACCCGGTGATATTGACAACCGCGACATCAACGGACCGACTCCACCTCCGCTGTGTATAACGTTTGACGAGACACACCCAGCCGGCGTTTATACACGTGTGGGCATGTACATGAGAAGGGTATACAATAATGCATGTACTGCATCGGGCGCATTAGCGTGTCGTTCAACTCGTCCTGCCTTCCCTGTATGGCCCACACGCTCCTATAAGCGCAGCAGCAGCCAAGTAATATACGATATATAGGCCCACATGAGCGCGAGCAGCGATCAAACCAATTAAATTTGTCACTTGAGCGGCGTCGCAGCCGCTAACTTTCTTAGCCATACGCGTACACACATGTGTACCTCAATACATGCATGCAGGTAGTGTACGGTTGCGCAACTTTCACCCCTCCCTCCCGTCGGGTCTTTCCTCCGGGAGATCGGCACGCGATTACACCGCGGTAGTCCCGCTAGACCCACAAACATTATAACGGCACACACGCGTCCTTTTAAAATCACGAGCAAAAGAGATAACGTCGCTCGCCGGCTTATGGACACGGGGAGAGAAACGCTGATAGTCCGCTATGGCAATTGGAAAAATCGGCGAGAAAGTCGAGCGGTTTTTCCGTATGCTCGGCTCTCCGTGCGCGCCTGCTTTTCCCGCTTTTATTCGGGTAATCGTTCCTGTGGGCGCGCGAGCTCGGTGTGACTCTGTGCGTATGTATATCGTTGCTCGGACTCGATCTTTTTGCGAGAGAATTAAAATCTATTGGTTACTTGGCGATTATTGATTTTTTTTTTTGTAGTTCTCGACAGTGGCTTATTAATTTTAATGCTCCGCGGGTAATGGGATCGATAACGCTGATGGGTGATCGTATCTCGTGGGATGACGATTTTTTTTTTTTCAACTAGACTGGGTACTTTAAAAAAGGGGAACCGATTTTTCGTTTGGGGGCTCGATCGTTTTCACCTTTGCGCGCGTGCGAACCGGAAATCGGCAGCCGATTCGCGCACTTGTTTCAATCAACATCGATCGGGTTGTCGGCTCGAGAGAGTCTTTTGCCAAAAAACCTTGAACTTTCGTTGGAGTTTTTTTGCGGCGCAGCGTGTACCTGTACGCTTCCTGAAAAGAGGAGCGTGTGTTTATGCTGATGACTTTCTTCGGTGGGTTTTTTTTTCTGCCTTTCGGTACACGTGCTTGCGTTTCTAATGATCGGGAATACTCACGCTTAAATGCACCGGATCGGCTGATACTTTTTGTTTCGCTGGTCTATTTTGCATCGAAATCAGTAGTCAAGACATAACGATGGCAATGAATTTTATTCCAAAAAATAAAATTTTGGTGCTTATCAAATATCTCTGATGCATTACTTCCAACTGCTGACGATGTTTGTATACTTTAAATCTTGATGATGAATCGGCAACAAAGATAATTGTATAGTTGATGAATTTTTATAAATTAGAATCATAAACGAAACTGAATGTTATTTAAAATATACAAACTTTTAAGCTTAAGTACAGTAGAGCTTCTACACGCGTAAATGTAAAGTACAGAGAGGAAAAAGACTTTTTTTCTATACATAATGTTCTGCTAAACAAGTACATGTTCGTATGGCGAAAAAAAAAATGTTTAAGTGGTAAGAAAAAAACGAAAAGAAACGTCCAAAGGGAACGATCGGTGTGCTCCTCTTGTCGATTCTTGTGTACCCAAAAAATTGTCACATGCTCAAAGGATGGTGCCCTTGAAAGAAAAAGTAACAACCACCGAACCCAAACATCAAACTAGGTAGCTTATCACCGGACGAGACGCCGCAGATAGTGCTGTTGACCTTCGACGACGCCATAAACGATCTTAACCGACAGCTCTACGCCGACCTGTTCGAGCAGGACAGAAGAAATCCCAATGGGTGTCCGATCAGCGCGACGTTTTACGTATCGCACGAGTGGACGGACTATAGTATGGTCCAGAACATGTATGTCGACGGGCACGAGATGGCCTCGCACACCGTTTCGTAAGTCTGTCTGTTTGTCGGGCTATATGCTGTCCGATCATTGTGGATAACCGAACGAGCTGTGTGACTTTTTTTCCACGTGCTCTACATTGCGTGGGTTGTGATTGAATGATGAATATAGCCATTGATACGGTTCTGATGAGAAAATTTGTAATCACTAACGCTGTGAAGGTTCGTTAGGCGTATAACGTGACTGCTCGTTATGAACCAGAGTTTCGGTTATTCCCATAAGCATCTGGATGAATATCCAATGACCTGCAACACCTTATGTAATTTATGTACATACATGGACACACATTGCAGGTACAGATCAAATTTTCAAAACGAACCTCATTGGTATCATTTTCCTACACAACTAGCGTATCCTCATCCCATGCAAACCATAGCCGCACCAACCATACGTGTATCGAATTTTCCAATCTATAACATGATACGTGCTCTCTGACCACTAGACGAATCCAACGTAATACACAAACACTCTCTCCCAGCCATCGGCGGATGGAGAGGAAAACTCGTGCCAACCGATTGGGCGATTCATTAAAACGATTAGACCCCACATTTGCGGTGCTTACTCGCGAAAAGTCTGATCGATCGCAAGCGCGCCCGGCTCTCGCGACAGATTTAAAGACCCCACCGTCACCGCTTCGAGATCAACCTCGGATCAGTCCTTAAATTATTGCTCGATATCGTACACTGATAATATATACCTATAAAGAAAAAAAAATCGATGACAAATGACGGCATTAAAAAGTACCAATAGCTCCCACTGCGTTTCTGTACCGTATCGGTGTTATTAAGCGTACCGATCAAAGGTAGTAATCGACGGAGAGCGAGCCAAGTTAATACTCCGCAGATAACCCGGGGGTAAATAAATCCCCGCAACCTGCGATCAATAACGTAATCATCCCCGACGCGCAGGAAGAAAAAAACTATTGTACACACACATATAGGCGCGCATCTGTAAACACTCGCTTCTTAATAAATCGGTAGCTGTAGCAGTGCGCGTACGTGCATTGGGTGGCCCACACCGAGCTGAGAATTTAATTAGGAAACTATTTAATTAACACGCACGTCTTATCGCGTGTATAACGTATACACGAGGGTCCGTTGGATCACTAAATCACTTCCGACGCTTTCGTAAGTCCTGGATTCAATCTCGCTGCGTGTGAGTATACACTTGGTAAATCATTCGATCATACGTCTCTGTGGTGTGTATACGAGAGTTCTCTCTGCTGATGTTTTTTCCGTCGCGGACGTGATTTAATAATTCACGAGAGAATCGTTGTACCGCGCACTCGGAAGTAAATGCGCGGCGTCCGGCTGATACTGAGGCTTGTTACACACTGTTTCCCTCACTCACTTTATGTTTATGTACACACCGGAAGAAATGCAGGGACTGCTGCTGCTACTGCTGTGGTTTTTTTTTTTTTTTTTTTTTTAACATACAATCTGCACATTTTTTTGTTCATGTGTATAATCCATCATGTACATCGTGTATATATTATACATGCGTGTGCATAATTTTGTTAGGTGTACGGCTGCTGATGCACACTCGATTTGTTCCTAAGGACGTTGACTTTTTTCGTTGTCACATCTGTAGGTATCAAATATGATGATTTTAGGACATCTTGGAAGAGAGAATTTTCAGCTGCTCTGTTATAAGTATAATATATGTTGATGAGCTGTGTATACTTGTGAAAATTTTATAGGCATGAAAAATCACACTGTATATATATTAGCAAAGCAAACACAAAGTCTTTTTACTTAAGCTGTGCACAAAATTTGAAAAGAAAAAGGCATCCTCTTGCTCAAAATCTCAAGCATCGATTTTTAAATTCAATAGCTACCTACTTTGTTAATCGTATGTTGAGCAAAATAAGTAAAGGTTTCGGTTTGAGATTAATAATTTTTGACGCTGCACTTGCATCCAAATGAAAAAAATCCATGAGATTTGACTCGTGAATCTCAAACCGTTGAATTGTTTTTTGAAAACATATATTTATTATTGATACGAAAAATCGATCAAGTAACCATATGCCTTTCTCCCCCTGTTTTATCGCAGACAACAAAGGTAAAGTAAAATTTAAAAGCCAATAACTCGACTTTACTGCATTGAGCGCGATAACCATCCCAGAGTTAATAACGATATAAATAATCATACCGAAATCGAGTCCAACGACAGGTGCTGGCACACATACAGCACAATATTTTTCCGCTCGCATACGGTATCAAAATGGACTTTTCTTTTCTTCACTTTCTCTCAAAAGAGATTTGTACACTTCCAAGAAGCGCACCATCAGCTTTCCAACGATTCCTAAAGACGAGCCGCGTATTTATACAGCACACCCGATTCTAATCTTTTCCAAAAATCTTTCGAAAAAATTCATTCCCAAAGTACTTATTTCAGATTTGTATGGTATACATCACACAGCCATCGACATATATGTTACAGCGGCACACTTTCGTCTTCCGCGGTGTCCTCCGATGTAAAGACAAATACGGAGCGTTTGAGTAATACAACAATCCGCCGAAGAGGAAATCTCGTCTGTGTAAAAATATACATGTACATAATATATACCTCCAAGCACATACGAATGAAGACACGGTATTAAAAAGACGACGCGACTTTTCTTGTACATACGTATACATATTCTGTACATTAGGCACTTCCGAAGGGAAGGAGGAAAATTTCTCCCGAAGCCGTATATTATAACGCGCTTCGTTCATTAACATGCAAACGAACGGGAGAGCGAAGAAAAAAAAAAAAAAAAAAAAAAAAAAGAAAGAGTCACGTCAAGCGAGAGTTTTCTCCTCGGCGGATGTGTACACACATGTGTTTTATAACACACTGACCGATCATCTAATACGATGTGCTAATACAATAATAGTATAACGATGCGATCGCAGAGCTAACGAATTAAACAACAAATAATATGGAAGCTAACTTATGTGTGTAAATGTTGTTGTTTTTTTTTTTTGTTTCTTGTTTTTCCTGCTCGGCCTTTATCCCACTGTACACAAAAACGCACATGAATACGCACGTGTCGCTCCTACTCGCGTGTCCACCGATGCCGTTGCTGCTGGTTACACCGATCGACATTTCGCAATGACGTGTATCACGGCTCCATCACGTACGTATCCACTTGTGCATATCAGGTGACTACCTGCCGGAGGAGATACCGCAGATAGTGCTGTTGACCTTTGACGACTCGGTCAACGACCTCAACAAGGGACTTTACGCCGATCTCTTTGAAAAAGGCCGGACGAATCCCAATGGGTGTCCGATCAGTGCCACGTTCTACGTGTCGCACGAGTGGACGGACTACAGCCAAGTGCAGAACTTGTACGCCGGGGGTCACGAGATCGCCTCGCACACCGTATCGTGAGTATATATGCGGACATATGCATGTGGTGTACATAATTGTATTGTACTGTAATTTTTTTTTGTGCGGATATTGTACATACAACGTCCTTACTTTTCCCTCACCTGATTGTAGGCCAAAAATTTTCATAAATTTTGTGTGTGTTATAACAATGATATCCATGTGTAACGTGTTTGTGTAAAAATGCGTGCTGCTTTGCGTGGGCTTTGGTATGGTTTTGCTTGCTTTTGGGAGTTACGTGCTTTGACACCTATATATGTATATGTTTGCATTTTCAGAAAGATGTGTATTTTAAGAGATTCTTTCGATTACTACTGTGAAAATTTCCCTACGAGGTGGTTTGTGGATAATTCATTACTTATGATTTTATCAGATGTTTTTAATCCTTTGATCACATCTAAACAAACAGGTGTACAGTACCATTTTTTTGGTTTTGTGTAAAAAGTGTTGCGTACCATATCGTATCCTAATACGATGGTATTGTCATAAACGGTGCATGTACAGCAAAAATCATTTTTCAAACCCAATTGATCGACCAACGTATAACTCTGAGCTCTCGTGTTCTTTCACTGTGCTTCATAGTTTATGTATCTACTCGCTCGTGCAGGTTCGGCATTGAAATCTCTTGTCCGTGTCTCCTCGTGTGCCGTTGCGCGAGTCACTTTTGCCCATTAAACCACATGAAACCCGTCATCCGCTGACATACGCGCGCAAAACGCAAATGTATACATGCATAAACCTTATTTTCTCTTTACGGCTCGCTGAAGTGGAGCCGAAAAATTAATATTCCCGTGTCCGTGCCCCATTATTCGAGTACAGTCGTTTCATTTGTGACCACTTTGCGTTATCGCGCGCGTCCCATTCGGTACACCATTTAATAGTCACGGCACGTATGATATGTGCGTCGTGCTGTTTCGTGAATTGCTAACGAATCATATCACAAATGAATGGACGTATCGAGTGAAGTCGTACCCGGCGAAATACTTGTTACATCTGTTGCGAATGTATGTCTTAAAAGGGTTGGTTGGACAAATGGGATCCTCGACTAGGTATCTCCAGCTCGTGTTTACAGTACAATTTATGACAGTCTTCTTTTTTGTTTGATAGTAAATTATCGGAAACGATTCACTTTATCAGATACAGTAAGATACATTTCCTATGATTTTTTACAAATTAATATATCCGTCAAGTAAATATATACAGTTTGCAAAATGCGACGTTTAATCCACGTAAAGTTTGAATAACTCGCTTGGAAATTAATCTTAAAATTCAATGCGGACATCGCTAGAGAAATTCACCGCGATGAGTAAGCACATTTTCGCGTATGCGCACGATTGCAAAATTAAAAAAATTTTACGTACACACGTACGCATGTAGCTATGGTATAACCGATCTTACACTCTCGAATTCGCAAGTAGCCGTACGCACAATTTCCAAGCGAATGAAAAAATAGGACCCTATAGAGGTACATTAACCTCGTGCACCAAAGCTGATATCCCATACTTTGTCGAGGATCCTCGTGAGTGTAGTGATGCTCGAATGAGTAATTGTAGGTAACTGGTCCAAAGATGTAATTTTAACGAGCTATCTTTGTCCTTGTTGCATTGACGTGCAGTCATAGTTTCGGGGAGCAGTTCTCGCACCGAAAATGGTCCCGCGAGGTTGCCGGTCAACGAGAGATCCTGTCCGCTTACGGAGGAGTGAAACTCGAGGACGTCAGGGGCATGAGGGCTCCTTTCCTTTCGGTAAGTACACCACGTGTTTAATACTCTTTTTATGTAACATGTAGCGTTAGGTGGGATGTTCCGGCATCTTGGAGGTGAGAACTGAATTTTTCTCGCACGGAGAGGGACTTGAAATTATACGACCCGTAGGCACGCAAGATGGATTTATTTACGATCGCGGATACGCATCATTTTAGGGAACAATGATACGCTTGCTGTCTCGAGGAGCTTTTTTGCTTTTTCTTTACTTTTTTCAATTATATTTATTTCCGATTGGACTCGGATGAACGTTTTTAATAATTCATATTTTACAACCAACTATACAATCGAATGAAAATAATGTTAAAAAATCGCACTGATTTCTCAATAATCGTATACAAAAATGAGCTCCAAACGACTCAATCCGAGAAAACGAGTTTTTGATTCCGCGCCGCGGACTCCCTTGCGACACCACACCATCGCCAAGCACACAATAAAACGATTCCATCAATCTTCGTCGCGCGCGCCAACACAGCCGCGTTGTGTGCACGCACGAGATGTCAAAACGAATTCCACGCGCGTACGCGCGCGAGAAAGAGATACGAATCAAAAAGGCATCCCTCGCGATCACGAATCTTCGCGAGAATTAATTTCCACGGCGCGCTCTTTCCGTGCGTGCGACGTGGGTGTTGGGGAAAAAACGCGGAGCAATTTTTTTTTTTTTTTTGGCGTTGCGCAATACACCCTCGTCGTTTAAAAACGCATCGAGAATCCTCGGTTGTGCGATTCGAAAGGAAAAGGGAATGGCGAATGAAAAAAAGAAGGTTTTTTCAAACGAAGAGTGATGGCAAGCGCGAGAACAAACAGCCCTTTATCCTGGGGATCGAAACGCCTCGGGATACATCGACTCGTGCCGAGGTACACTCGCGTTGGTGGTTATTAAGTCTCCTCGCTCGGGATGAAAAACTTTGTTATAGGCAACACATTTTGCGCAATACTCTTTATACGTTCGTTGATGACAGAGAGCAAAAAAAAAGAGAGAAGATCCTCTCTCCAGCGCTCGCTTCTTTTTTTTTCCTTTGACGTGAAATGACGTTCACTTGCGAGCAGTTCTCGTTGTCGTTGCTATTGTTGTGTGTGCTGCAGCTAAGGAATCGACGTTCACTTTTCGCGATTTATTATTATTGTGGCTGACAGATCGAGGCTTGTGGGCGTCGTGGGACGACGCGTCCCCGTTGATAGACGTAATAATATGCTATTTTTTGCGATTTTTATATCAGAGTGGCATCGATGATACACTGTAGAAACGTGTCGATTCGAAGAATCCGCACGAGTGACATTTGAAACAGTAAAATGCGGTTTGGCGCGTTATAAAATTGCGTTCAAGAAAAAAATCCCGTAGGTTGGCGGTAACAACATGTTCAAAATGCTGTGGGATACAAACTTCACGTACGACTCGTCGATGCCGATCTACGAGAATCGGCCGCCAAGTTGGCCCTACACCCTCGACTACAAGCTCTTCCACGATTGCATGATCCCACCCTGTCCGACGAGATCCTACCCAGGACTCTGGGAGGTGCCGATGGTCATGTGGCAGGATCTCAATGGAGGCAGGTGCTCGATGGGTGACGCCTGTAGCAACCCACCCACCTCCGACGGCGTCTACAAAATGCTGATCAAAAACTTTGAGCGACACTACACCACCAACAGGTTCGATGATTTTTCTTTTTCTTTCCCGCTTTTTTGACACGACTGCTTCCCGTCTAGTATCATGTATTTGTGAACGCATGTGAATTGTATATTTTAAAGTTAAATCACAGGTATTCAGGTAAAAAATTTTGCAATTTTTGTAAACTGGTAAGATTTTTGTAAAAATCGTAAGAGCCAATTCAGTGACAGCTGATTAGACTTGTTTTAAACAAACGAAAACGTACTGTAAAAGAATCATCGGATACTTCAACTATTGAACCGTCTGCTCGTTAAAATTGACATTCTCGTAGACCAACGGCATTCAAACGAAACCCAAAGCCGAACAATGCAACGTACACGACTCACGTATACACACACATTATACACACGGGCACCGCAGACATCCGAAGAGCACATAATCATACGAGGGAAAACTTACTCAATGTCAGGCGGAATTAATTGAAAATTTATGCAGACCCATTGAAAGTTCATTAGGCGCATTCAAGGTATACGGAGGATAAAAAGCGCGCAGTACCCATGCGTGTGCACTTGCGCGTGCATCGGACGCTTTAATAAAGCATTTGGCGAGTGTCCGGTGGAGGGGACTGACACCAAACAAATAACCCGACTTTTTAATAAACTTACATAAGCGATTGCGCAACGGCGCGCACAATGTATGGTTGACTCTGATGAGACGTGCGCGTAATTTTTATTAATCCACGCGTACTAACTTTGCAGTTTTTGAGGGTGAAGTATTTCTGTTGTTTTTTTTCTCCTTTTTTTTCTCGAAAGCATTAAAATAATCTTAAAATTATAGATGAAAACAAATATTTTTCTCACTGCTTAACATTGTCCAATGTTTTAAACCCATAATTAATGTTGCACACCACGACAATGCTACAATTCAACAAATTCATCTGACGTACATGTATATTAATCGATACGAGACAAGGTATGTATTTGTTGTTGTTTTCGCCCCAATAGAGCTCCATTTGGACTCTTCTATCACGCGGCGTGGTTCACCCAGCCGCACCACAAGGAGGGCTTCATCTCGTTCCTCGACACGATCGTCGCGATGGACGACGTCTGGATAATCACGAACTGGCAGGCCCTCCAGTGGGTCAGGAACCCCACACCCCTCGCCCTCCTCGACAGATTCGAGCCTTTCGGATGCAACTACGCCGTAAGTACCCCCCCCCCATCTTCCCTCCTCCAAAACGTCTAACCCCATCAACTTGGCATTGATTTTACCTCGCGTATTGGGCCTATCGATTATTTGTGTTCGTGTTTTTATTAGGTTTTGAAATCACGGGGTCAAACGTAACTCTGTGTGAAAAACTCGCGCGCTTACTCTCACTCGGTGAATTTTTTCTCGTGCGCATTGTGAGAAAAGTAAGTTTTACGTGAATGCATTATCAAAAAAAAAAAATAATTCAAGCAAATCGCGGGAGAATAAGGAATGCAAAATAAATCTCGGGCTTAATCGGCTCGAGCGTTTCAAAGGATCGTTGCGTCAGTACGGTTTGCGTGGTAAACTGCGTGATGTATCAGATTCGAGAGAAATGCGGAGTTATAAGTGGCCAAACGTTTCGTTTAAAATAACCCGAGTTGCTCGAATGTGTACATACCAAATCTCGATCGGGATGATTTTCATTCAAAGTACATTATCCAATAATCAACGAAAATTGGAATGAAAAAAAAAATAAATAAAAAATAAAATAAAATGAATAAGTAAAAGAAGTAACGATCGGCAAATTTCCCAGGACCGACCGAAAAAGTGCAACAACCCGAAGGTGTGTAACTTGTGGCACAAGAGCGGCGTGCGCTACATGAAGACGTGCCAGGCCTGCCCGGACATTTACCCGTGGACCGGTAAAACGGGAATCCGCAGCAGTCGCATCGACAACGACATCGACGGTCACGACTGAGCCTCGCGATTCGCTTATTGACACACGCACACGCACACACATACATAAAACACACGCGAAATGCCTTGCATGCATCCTCCCACGGAACGAGGAAGAGGAAAGATGACTTTTCTCGCTCTACTCGTCGTTGTGGGTATGTACGTGGAGAGGACTTTTTTTGCGCGAGTAAGCAGTAGTACTCGTGCAAGTATGTTTTTCTTCCTTTTTTTTTTTTTCTATGGAAAGATGTGGAACTACTGACCAACTTTGTTTTCGGCTCGAGCTAGTGTGCGTGTCGATTCTTGGAATGTAGATCGTTGTGAAGGACTCGGTCAACTTTTTTTTGCGGTCCACGCGTACGCACGGTTGCTGGCAATGATAATGCAATCGGTGGTGTCATTCTGAGATTTTTTTTTTTTAGGGATAATCAAAAGAATGAAGTTTTTTTTTTAACAAGTGATACAGATTCTTTTTTTTCGATATTTTGTGAAACTAACTTGGCGTGATTTTTGCGAAATCGAATCGTTTCTTGATGGTTCGACGATCGAAGGTTGGGGCGGAAAATCGGCATTTATACTTGATTTCGCAAAAGTGTCGCTTTGGTACGTAGATAAGTGAAGAAAATATTTCCGACTTGATGAAATTTTGATGGACAATAATAATCGCATAATCTTAAAGCCATTTGTACTTTACATTTGTAATTTTAGCTCTACAACAATTTATTCCGATGGATCGAGGTCAAAGTGGAATCGTTTGTAAAACTTGAATTTCGACAATCAACATGAAATAAGATCAAGGACGAACTTAGTTCTCTTTTTCATCCACTTTGACTTTGAACTACTATCGTCTTTATTCGTAAACTGTAAGTATCGTTCTATTTTGATTGGTGTAGCTCCCTTTTTAGCAACTTAATCAATATCTTTGAGGTTGACGAAATACCTTGCTTTAATAATACTCAGTTTCTCTCACAGCCAACAAGAGACGAGTGGACGAAGCTGCAGGTACACAGGTTTTACGAACTATAATTTAAAAAATTTCATATTCAATCAAACAATTAAAGTTTCATGTATATTTGACAAGGAGTTGTTCGTAAGATGTGTGATTCCGCAGTTCTGTCCACTGTTGCGTCCACGAATCCGTCCTCTCGGTACTGCAGCGAATATTAGTAATTGTTTATACTTACAAGGGACGAACTCGACTGAGCTCGAGGAAATCGATCGAGTACGCCATGGGATCAGAGAAAACACGGTTATTGAAATCGTAAGCAATAACATCGAAAAAGGGTAGCTTCGACAGCCGATCGTGATCGTACGATTGCGTGGTCTCTTGCGGCCCGATGACGTATCGGTAGGCAGACTGACCTTTTCGCGTTGATCGACGCATCGATCGCCGGTCGAAGATTTCCCCTATACATACGTGAATGTTCACGTTGTACGTACGTATAGGTAGTTTGTGTATCTCGTATCATTACTTAATTTATTATCTTATGCTTTTTTGTAAAAATTTTGACCACTTCTTTTCACTTGTTCTTGCAATTTTATCTTCTCTCTTTCTCTCTCTCTTTTTTTTATTTTCACATATTACATAGTAATAGTATATTAGCCAATAAAAATAGGTATATAGTTAGAGATCCAGGCGTACTCGACGACAAAACTAGATAACTAATTGTAGCGATGGAGTAATTTTTTTTCTTGAGAAAAAATAAAAAAGCAGAAGAGCATGCGTTTCCAGGGTCATTGGGTGAAGTAAGAACTGCCCTTTAGAAATTTGCAAATTGATGCTCGAAACACGTGCATATCGATCCTCGACGATGAAAGAGTTCATTTCATTCGATAAGTTAACTTGGAACATAGGAAAATTAAAAAGTATGATTATGATTATTATTATTATTATTATTATTATTATTATTATTATTATTATTATTATTATTATTATTACTATTATTATTATAATCATCATCACAAGCGTTAGGTATTTTTGTACGTCATTAAAGTTTTAGCCCTTACAACTAGAGTTGAAGTATTTTATTTTAACTATATCTATAAAGTAAGATGAAGATTTGACTTGGCGAAGAAAAAAAAAAGTATATTATTCGAGAAACAATGTAAATATATGTATTCGTAAGATAGACTGCTTGAATTTTTGTACTCCGTGCCTAGAGAGAGAAAAGAGAAGAACTTATGTGTATTTGGTGTATACAGAGATAATGTTATCATCAGATGGAATATTACTATTGAGGAACGTAGGAATGTCATAGGGAGTTGAATTTTTTTTATTACTATTTTAAATTCCAGTAACATGACAAAATTCTACACACTTAGTTTATAAAATATCATACTTTAAGTTCATTATTTCTGCAAAGCGTGTCCTTCACACGCACACGTACTACAAAACATATTACGAGATGTGGCAAGGAGAAAAAAAGAGAGTTGACGTGTATGTAAGGCTCGTCATATGTAAGAGTCGGGAATCGGCAGGGAATACAGGATGTTGGACCAGTCGTTGAGGTCGAAGGTGTCGAGGTCTTGCCAAGTGATGGCGTTGTGACAGCCAATGTTTTCTTCCCAGTAGCTGGCCATGTTATTGTAAATCACAGCCGACCAAGTCTGCACGACGTGACAAACGATTAATTACGAGGCTCGTTTTCTCCTTGATGTCAATTTTTTTGCGCATCTCCAACGCCTTTCATTTTTTTTTTTTTTTTTTGTTCTACTGTATCATTCGTCAAAACTTGTATTATAATGACATTATTCTTGTATCAACTTTTGTAAGTTATTACTCTACGTAAATCAAATAAATGTATGTAAACTTATAATATATCTCCGATTTCTACTCTTTTTTTCATCGTATCCTCATATCCATCACGCCTACTATGATAAAACAAACTTACGGTTTTGTTGCGGACGATCCAGGCGAGCGTCATGGCGTTCATCTGAGATTCAGCGAATTTTTTGGCTCGGCGTAATTTGGCATTCGTCAGAACAGTGTTGGAGTGCAGGAGACTAAAGTAAGCGCAGAGCAGTAAATAGCGAGGTTTGATAAAGTTTGTGCTTGCCACGATTTTGTCCAGTGTTTTTAGCAGTAACTTTATGTCCACCAGAAGCAGCTCCATTTGACTGCCCCTTTTCATGTTGATGCAGCGCGTGAGCAGCAGCAGATGACACTCTAATATCTGATGCGTCAAGATTACAATTTATTTGAAACATTCTTATCAAAGTCCTTATACTCCTAAACTGGATTGGTAAAAATCGGCCGATCTTTTCATACCGATCATATCTACTCACTGAGCATTTGTTTTGCGCACATTTATCTAAAGGCACCATTTTACTGTTAAACCAGTGAGTAATGTAAATATAGTGCAGTAAGTAATCAGCAATTTATTAATTAAAGTTAAATCCATCTAACTCTTTCAATGACTATTCACTAATATAATATTTAATGACACTATTTCAGCTGTTTGTACGATCATTATTCGTTTTTCGTATTTACCGTCTTTTCATCACAAAAAACTATTTACTTTAACTCAAAGTATAGATACAGAGCTTCCTGTTACTTTGCTATACAATAGTTATAATAACGTGGATAAAAACCTTGCACAGCGTTATGATCTGCGAGCAATCGTCGAGAACTACGTCGTGCATGAAGAAATCCAATTCTTGAACGAAAGTCATGGACATCAGATCTCCTCTAATAAAATATCATACAATTTTTGAAAGAAAAAGCCAAAGGTTAGCATGTGACAATAATTCATCATTACTTTCGTAGTTGCCATAACCACAATCCAGCCACGAGACGTTTGAATCCTCTTGGGTCGCGAGTCACGCAGTAACCCGATTTTCCAGCTTTAAGTATTTGAAAGAAAAAAGATATTTATACGCGAGTCATAACTATAAAGAAAGAGCTAGCGATGATATCAACCGAGTATTTTGCAGGCGTAACTAGAGCAACTCTCAAAGCTCTCGACGAGCAATCCCGTGTCTAAAAACAGATCCACGCAAAGTGCGTAGTACCACGTCAATGCCGATTTATCTATGTCCTCGACTGAGTAATCGCGAAGCTGCTGCAACATGTCTATCGTTTCACAGACGCGTTTCAGGCACATCTGTGCGATGTGTGTTTATCATTTTTAGGTTTTTTTTTTTTTTTTTTTTTTTTTTTCATTCAATAAATTATTTTGTCACCAAGATCAACTCACCAATGTCTGAATCAGGGATACCAGCACTTTGAATTTTACTCGAATGTCGTGAAAGGCCTTTGCCACAGTGAGGGCCTTTTCCCCAAAATGAACTGCTTTCCCGAGGTATCCTCGTAGCCAACTAAATGACGTACTTTCTTAATTTTTTTTTTTTTTTGCCAAAATGTTGTTTTATATAAAAATTAAGTATTTTTACTCGCCTCGTATTAAAAATACACGCATACACGTGCATCAATATTTCTATATCTCCGCTGCTGTGCCATTCTTTTTTTTGACGTATGACAAATAACACGTACTCCTCAACCTGCTTCATATACGAAAACTGTCCAAGCTGTCCATAAATTTTCGCAAAACTCAGATACAATTGGCATTGATTGTGAAAATTGCTTGGTTCGAAACTTGAAAAGCCGAAGACAATACTCTGCGTGGACGCAAGTTTTGCTGCCTTGGGACGATGGTTCAACTGCAGGTGTGTGTATAACTCGTGGATAAAAATAAATATTGGGTGTTAAAGTGACGAACTTACCACAAGTATCGTAGAAACCAAACTCAGGCTCATCGCGGTATTTTGTCGGACGACGTTCAACTTTTGCTCGTGTTTCGTTTTTTCGGTACCGGTGTTGGTAAGAGGGTGAATGAGTATCCAACGGGCGGTTTGTTTCATTTGCTCGTACATCGTTCTGTAACCCGTTAACAGCTCGTTCGTGGTAAAATTGGTCTTGTACAGGGACAGAGCCTCACAGAAATTGGTTTTTGCTTGTGGATAATTGCCGAGAAGCAAGTAAGCTTTGCCTACGAGGACAAAATGTACGAACAAAATTGAAAACAAAAAAATTTTGCAGGAGAATTTAGCAGGACACTGGTGCAGGTTTCAACCTCATTGGTTTTTAGATTTTATCAATTGATAACATAATTTGTTTTTGATGAAACCGAAGGTAAAAACGAGAATAAAATTTTGATTAAAACCAACCAATACTTTGAAAGTTCATTGAGTCTTTGACAGAGAAAAAGGTAATTTATATCAGAACTGATTATTTATTTTTAAAGGGACCAATTTTTAACGTAAATATAATAAAATGGTAGTAGAAATCCATGTCAATGCATTGAATTTGGGATCTCTCAAAAGAAGATAAATAACGCACATATACCTCTCAAACAGAGAATCGTGCTTCTCTTGATCGTTTTTTGATGTAGTACTCCCTTTTTTCGAGAGCTGCTAGCACTTGAAAACTGAAAAAACAAAAAACAACGTGTATTAAAAATGAGCGGAAAAAACGAGAAAAAATTATAATCGTCATACGTCATTCTTTTCGTCCGCCTTAGCTAAAAAGCTCAGCGCGTAACCAGGCTGTCCGTGATTTATAAGTGCTGCTGCATATTCCATCTCAAAGTCGATTATTTTCCCGTAATTGTCTAAATATTTTTCGAAAAAAAATCATCCGATTGAAAATTATGTCTTTTTTTTCACTAATAATTATTTAATTATAATTTTTCAATTCATGATATACCCGTGCAGTCAAGGTGGTATTGGAGTCTTGCGTAAACGCAATCGATGTAACTGAGGCAGTAGCAGTTTCGAAGATCCATGTAATTGAAATGGCTCAACTGAGAGTTCAGGTCAATTTCATCGCACGCAAGGGGATGAACTTGGGAATTTTTTCTAAATATTTTTCTCGTGCGTTTTGGCTTATCGATCACTCGGTGAGCACTGAAGCTGGGTAAATCTGTCGATTCGCACGAATTTTTTGTTTCACACTCGACAAACAGTTATACAGGGGTGAGCATGATTATTTTATAAATTTTCAAATACCTTTTTTTTTAAGTATAACGAATTTTGAAGTAAGTACGTGAGAGAGTATTTAAATATTTGGTGGAAATGTCAACAGGCATAATTAAAAAAAAGTATTTTAGTTCAAAAAATGAATTAATGCTCAGCCCAGCAAACAGCTCATTAGAAGCTGTTTTTCGGACGTACCATCGGCGTCATTAGTTTCAAACGAGGTTCCTTGACCATCAGACGATTCTTGGCTTGGATCTTCCTGTAACTCGCTGTTTATCGTCAGTGTCGAGGAGCTAAACCGCGCCACCATTGGCTCGAAATCACTCGACGTGACGATCGGCACCAATGGATCGGACGTTTTTTTCTAAAAAATCAAAATCCTCTTAAAATGTAGAGTTTTTTTCTTTATCAAGATATCGTGGGTGTCTTACCGGTTTATCCTTCCCGGGAATCTTGAGGAAAGGCCCACCCCCGCAGGCAGTGCATTTCCTCGCGTCAATCTTGTAGATATCGACGATTTTTTCGTGAATCCGTTTTCTCTCGGGCTCGGGTATGTTGTCGTACATCTCATCCCGGAATACGCCAACTTTGAACTCCATAAATCGGCAGTGGGCGTAACGCGCCAAATCCACCTCTGGAGGTGGAATGTCTTAAGAAAGATAATTTCACTGTTTACTTTATACCTATTCACAGTGAAAACTCTAAATCGAGACGACAATGCGACTCCAACATTGAGTCAAGAGTTGAAGCTGTCAGAAGCCGTTTTACCATTTGTATGGTGTGTAAATATGCGTATTGGTGTCGGGAAAGGTTTCTTACAGCGTAGCTGGCAGCGACAGCGCAGCAAGTGGTGCATGTCCGAGAAAGTGATCCTTGGCTCGAAGGAACAGACGGCGAGTTCGCCGACCCCCGTGCGTTGCTTCTGCAACGACGCGCACTCGAATATTCGCGCTCGCATCAGCTTCTCGATCGCTGGATCGAGTGATTGTTAGTTTGTTACTTTTCAACTAAAAAAAAAAAATAATAATAATAAGTAACTTGATGTAAAAAATGATAAATACCTGAGGACATCATCCACGACTGATTGTTAGGGACTATAATTTCGAGCGATCGTCGGACAAAGGCCTTCCCGAGCACAGCGGCACACCGAACGATGTGTTGCTCGTTGACCGAGAGCCTCGTGAATATTTCCGATGCCAAGCCTGTGAGACCAAGAATTTTGTCACCACTCGAGTAATTTTACCAAACAAACGTACCTTACCACTTATGTCCAGAATCCTGAACTGCTCGGCGATCCTGAAATTCTCGTTAGTCACGCAGACCGGTACCTTGTTCTTTTTGTTCCAAGGCTCGGCAGGCGCTACTTCGTCCGGAAACACTTCAGCCTCTATCCGCGTGCTCAACAAAGATCCCAAGAAAACCAGTGGCTGACTCGTCACTTCGCTCGGAGTTACGTGAACTACGTCGATGCCGTTGCACACGATCATCAGGCTCAAAAACACCTCGAACCATCCGGGTATTTTCGTTCCCGATCTCAGTATGAAGCTGTACACGACGCGAATGAAACATCTTTATCAATGCCCCATGATTCATGAGGTATATATACGGTGATTACTCGTGCAATTCAGTCGACAGAGCTTGGACGTTCAAGAACTGACAGACGAGAACTGGCAGCTGGTCCAACTCCAAGTTGGTCAAGGTCCGTCTGAGTAAACGCTGGTCCTTGCAAATCTCCACCTCGACCCTGGACAGCCTCTGCCAGGACTGGATCTCGAGGATCGTCATGGCCATTATGACGTTTTTGTTGGCCAGAGCATGGGTCAAAAACTGCCAGGACATGTAGTCCATGAAGTGCACGTCGTCGAGCAGGATACACAGCTTTTGATTTTTCTGCAGAAAAGCGACACTATTGGGAAATTTAGCCACCAAGGAGCAAGAAATTTTTGAACGGAGGTTCTGAACCATTTTCAAGATCTTGTCAAAGATGCCGATCGTCTTGTTGTGCCGGTCCCAGTCGCTGTCGACGATGTACTGCTCGGACATCTGGAACTGCACCCGCAGGACTTTGTTCAGGTAGCAAAAGTCCTGCACCGGCAGTAGACTGCTCAGTTTTTTCACGACCTCCCGTTCGAGCTCGACCGTCGATTTGCAATGATCGGCTCCGAGAATCTGATCAAAGTCGATTTATTTTTCGTTGGATTTATAGCTAATGAAAAGCGCTAAATGGGTACCTGCTTCAAAACTTTATGGATTGTCGAGTACGGCTTCATCGTGAACGGGGGATGGAGGGCGACTTTGATCACTTTTATCTGCCTGGCTCTCGCGAGCGTGGCAAACATGTCCAGGACGCGAGATTTGCCTGCCCTGTTCTGGCCCTGCACGGAAAAGTTGGCAAAGTTTGGAGTGTGATTATAGATTTTTTTTGTTACACGTATACCTCGATTACGATGCCAGCGAGACTGCGGTCTGGTAACCCGATGTCGTCCAGTATGCCGCTGAAAAGGTCTAGCTCTTCAAATCTGCCCAGTATGGGATAGGCGGTCTTGAGATCGTGAAGTAGTCGCTCTTCGACTCTTAATTGTTATTAAATATAAAACAGATCACAGATGTGAATTTTCCAAGTAAACGGTGAAAAGTCGTGGTTTCGATTATTTGTAGCAGAGTAATGGCATCTTACTCGGATATGTCGGTGTAAGAAAAAATATATCCACTGGGGTATCCTTCCAAGTCAATTAATTCGGCTAATACAAAGTGTGTCTTCTTCATCTCGCTGTATATGACCGTGTCATGATCGCAGGCGACCTGCACGAAAAATTGACTGAAAATTGTTCTTTAAATTAACATTTACTAAATAAATACCTTGTTGGTCGAGGCGAGCATTATTAGCTCAGCTTTGGTGAACGGAGGTCCGATAAAGGTGTACTGCTGTCGCGCAACGTGTCCTGTCGCCATGCAACACACCATCCCTGTACGGCAAATAATTCATCACGTAAAATGTTACAGGTAGCGACTCATGATGCTATAGTAACCATCGATACTATACTCTCGAAATATTTCAATAGATAACATAAAAAAAAAAAGAAAAAAACTGTTTCAAACGATTGCGAAAATTCACCTGTAGCAACGCCCACGGATACTTTATCTACATCGTTTTCTCGCCTCAATAGGTTCAGCAGTACCCAGGCGCACTTGACGCCAAAACGGCAATAGTTGAGATTCTTCAAATACCCGCGAATGCCGAAGACAATGCGAAACACAATACTCGACTCGTGTAGGCTCACACCTTCGATCCAACCCACGTCCTCGCAAACTCTGGGGAATGTGCGCTCTCGTGAGGCTCGTGTTTCACGAATGGATGTGTATGTGTGTGTGTGTGATCGTTAAATACACATCGAGATATGCTTTCGACGAGGTGTGCGAAGAAATTCAGAGATCGATGTCTCAAGGCGGTGTAAAATTATTTTCAATTACTTTGTGATCATGGCGTGACAATAGTCGGCGAGGAAAATGAGATCCGTGCTCGCCGAAGACGAAATCTCGATCATGGCGATGGTTACTATCTTCATCTCCGTCAAATGTTCTAGAGGTTGGTCGTCTTCGATCTGAATAAAATATCGTTACGTTATTGCTCTATTCGTGACGGTAGACGATCTTTGCCCATTTTTTGACACATCTGTAATACAATGCTAATCAAAGTAATGAGTTGGCATTTACTTTGCACATCTTAGATTACGAATTTGTTAATTATTAATCAATAAGTAGTAGCGACCATGTCAGGCCATTTAATTCATGTTAATTATTTATAAATAAAAAATGTAACGAATAAAAACAGATAATAATTAATAGTAATTGTTACTAAAGTCCAGATTTGTGTCTGTAATAATTCATCATTCATTATTGTGATCTACTTATATGACGTTAGGAAATCTTTTCAACTGTTATGATTGACGGTAATTTATTTTTTGTGAAATCTGAATTAAAATTATGATTCAACTCCATCATTAAATAATAACAATCAATAATTTTTATTAACAGTGGCCATTAATAAATAGTAGTTTTCCTACGAGTTTGAAAAGTCTTTATTTGCGATCCGAGAGGTTTGCGGCCCGAGCCGAAGGCGAGGTCCGTAACGAGGTTCGTGAAGGAGACTTTTCGAACGAGTATCGGAAAACTGCTTTTTTGCCCGAGGAAGTACCAGCCTCCCAAAACCACCCGAGGGCGGAAAAATTATTAAATGACATTTTATTTTAATCTTAAACCTAAGTTTATTTGTTTTTATTATTGATCATTATCACTTATAGTTAGCTGTTCTTTTGTAAAGATTTTCACTTGTGATGTTTTAAATCCATCTATACGTTAAATTCAGGAGATTGTTTTTGTGTCTGTAAACTACTAATTATTTAAATTCCCTAGTTATGACCATCAATTTTTTTTAAAAAGGATTTTCTCACTTACTTGTTTCAAAACTGGTAAAATGACAAAACTCTTGAGGATTTCATCTATTTTGTTTCCACAAGAATCGAGTAACTGAAGACGATCTGGAAAAACAAAGTTAAATAACTTGACGAGCAAATGACCTAAGATTCGAAAACTCACTCTCCAGGATCTTTTTTTCAGTTTCTTTGCAGCGAGCAATAGCCAGGCATTCGCGTTTTTTCAACGTGTTCTGACAAGAAGTTTCCATAGCAGCGATTGCCTTTGAAATTTCTCGATAGTAATGGTGCTTTTTCACTATGGACTCCAATTTTTTTTTATCCGGCTTGCAAATCAGTTCAACGTTGTTTTTACAATCACTGATTTTCAATAAAGTCTGTTTTTCGAGTACTTTGGTTATCTGAAAATTTATCTAATCAATTATTGTGTACTTTTTTTTTCTCGTTTCGAAACAAAGTACACGTGATGCGTACACTTATGTAGTTTTTGTCGTCAATTACGTGAACGTAATCTGACGGATTGCAAAATTTCCAGGCGTTTTTGGTGAGCACTACATCACTGGTGTTGGACAGCTTGATAGCCTTGGTGATGGCAACCATCGGATCTCCAACGACTGTATGGTGGCGGACGTCACTGTTACCGATTTCTACAAAAGTCAGGCTTCCCGCGCTTATGGCGCTTTTTATGAGAACTGATGGAAGTTGACAAAAACGTTATACGTTATGTCAAAAATACATACCTACTTCATTTTTTGGTAAATATTTGGTATCTCCTACACTGAGAAAAAATAAAATAAAAATTATAGAGACATTTCAACAAAAATTATCATTCTTATTACTTTTAACAGTTAAAATTATGGTTTGAATGGTAAAAATTATGGTAAGAGCAGTAAAAAGTACCATGCTGAAACAGTAAACCTTAAGAGAATCGGTTAAAAAATTTTACTTTCCAGCATAGTAATTTTTACTATTCAAACCACAATTTAAACTGTTGAAACAATAATTTTTACTGTTACAAATGATAACTTTTTCCTTTTTTATCAGCTTGCACTCGATTTACCATGTAAATGGTAATTTTGCTGGAATTTTTCTATTTTATTTATTTATTTTTTCTTAATGTAACTAATCATGTATCAGAAGTATGTTGACAGTACATTCAACTTTACGAGACTTTGAAAAATATTTCAAACAAATTTACTTTGAGGATAATAATGTACAACTTGGAATTATATTTAATTTTTCAACAACAAAAGGGCCAACTTGATCGGATTCATTATGCAGTTTAAAAATCGATATTTCGTTTTACCCGCGACAGCTCACTTCTCACCTTCCGACAAGTCAAAGTAGTCGTTTTCCAAGTTCCTCAGAGCTTCCTTTAAAGCAAACGCGCACGAGATGACTTTCCGCATGGCCTCGGGTACCGAGTCACTGTCGTTTTGCTTCCACATCGACAATATCCCGCTATCTGCGACATTAGTGTCATAGCGGGTCGATTCAAAAGAAACACCTCGGAAATCGGAGCTTACTCGACAATTGGAGAACGTCACCCTCGTTGATGTATATCTGCTCGATGAGGGCGCTGGTGCACAAATTGAACATGTACGACAAACCGGAGCTCCCGTTGTTTTGGCAATTGGAGAATCTGTCGAACAGCGCGTACAAACCTAGTAGTCGATAGGAGGTGAAATGATTAACTTTAATTTTGTATAGGTTGTATCATCGAGTAAGTAGGGACGCACTGGATACGTCCAGAAGGAGCAAGATGACAAAGTTGTGCTCAACGAGTTTGGCTTGTTCCGCGATCAGCAAAATCAGCTCGTCCGGAACAAAAGTAGCCAAGAGACTCAATTTTCTTTGGGTTATGCTGTCATACAACGCCTGAAATTTACGAAATACGTTGATTTGATGGAAATTTATTTATTTATTTTTTTTTAATTTCTCCTAACCTGACGCAGGGTAATGGTTTCAGTTTTAAATACGGGGCCCAGCAATTCGGGCGATAATATGGATTCGGGTTCCGCTTCCACTTCCATCTCCATGACTTGATTTTATCGAAAACTCTCAATGTCTATGTTTCAGAGGCAGAACATTGTGCGTTTATTGTACAATACGTTAAAATGTTGGATATATGTCAAAGTTAAAACGTACAATCAGCCGTCAGTTTTTATTTTTGCGTGGTAGATAATATGTGTATCTGTAAAAAATATCATAGCGAAAATTGTCGGAGCCACAAGTACGTAATTTAATGACTTAAAAAAAATAATACTTTG
>NW_019379485.1:555213-580894 GCF_000648655.2 Copidosoma floridanum
CGAAAAAAAAAAAAAAAATTGATACTTTCGATTAGTTTGTTCAACGGCAAATAGTACATCGAAATCGAATTTTACTTTCTAATTCTACACGATGCAAATTATTGCGAATTACAATGATCCGCTTAAAAATTTTCTTTTACTTACAACTACTTGGAAGAGTTTTTAAGCTACTCTTCTTATTAATGTGACGAAAAAAAAGATTGTTCAATCATACAAAAATTGAGAACCAAAAAACAAAAATTTCATATCCTCAAACGATGTGGATGACATGACTCGAGTAACTCTTTGGCCTTCGACGACTACAATTATTAGGCGCAATGAAAATTCACGTAACGTACCTCGCACGAAAAACTGGAAGAGAAAAATCGCTCTTCAAAAAAAAAGAAAAAAAAAAAAAAAAAAAAAAACAACAACAATCAGGAGGTACGACTGTTACATTGAAAAAAAAAAAAAATCTTGTATCATGCGCAAATATTTATCACCACAGCAACGACGTGAGAATACTGAATCGTAATAATGCCTTCGCACTCGAGGTCGATCGACTACTGACCCTCATGCCAGAGTCCTCTGATCGCAAGGTGCGTGTTAAACTCGTCGAAGCTCAGAAAGGACAGGTCGCACCTCGTGCACTTCATCATGTTCAAGGGGTCGTGGCACGAGAGGTGCATCTCCAGCATCTGCGGACTAGTGTACGTGGCCAGGCAGCCCCATTGTCGAAGCTTACAGCTGTAATCGGCTGAAACTCTCGGCTGCGGCGTAAAAATTTTGTCGTCGACCGGTGCGATGTCGTGCCTCACGGGTGTGCCCTTACGTTTTTTCGAATTGGCGCTCTTCGAGGGCAAAGACCTGCTGCTGAGGTCCAAGACTGCACTCTCGCCGGAGATATCCATTTCTGCGTTATCGACAGAGTCATCAGTAGACGGCTCATCCGCTGATGGTACGGCAACCGATAAATCTATCGGTCGGTCCGTGAGAGGAGTAGCCTCCGCGCGACTGGCCGTTGGGTCGTCGTCGTTATTGACCGAGTCGTCGTTCGAACAAGCCGACTCCGACAGGAAAGCACTCACGTTCATGTCGAGGTGGTGCTGGGGCTGCTGCTGGTGATACATTCCTCTAAGGATCTCTGCTTGCTGCATCGCGTTCAATATCATCATCTCCTTGATGTATTTGTTAATGCTGGGTCCGAGGAACTGGCTCTTGGGGTCGGTCAAACCGGCTTGAGCAAAGTCAGCCGGGCCGGCTGGCTCCGAGGATTCCACCGGTAGACTAGCGAACGCTGCCAACTGAAGATCAGCGCTGTTGCTGCTGTTGTTGTTGTTGTTGTTGTTATTGTAGTTATTGTTATTGTTATTATTGTTGTTGTTGTTATTGACGCTCTTGAGCTTGGGCCTCGGCCCACGTTTCTTGCTGTGCACGTCGATGCGTATGTTCTCGTTCCTCGTGCCATCGCTGTCGTAGATTAATCCCTGCTCGTGGCACATGCTCCTCAAATGGTCCTTGTAGGCATGCAGGTACTTTGACTTGAACGCGCACGTGCCGCAATTGAACTGATGCACGTCCGAATGAGACTTGAGGTGGCTCGTGAGCATGCTCTTGTTGACGCACCGGTAGTCGCAGTGCTTGCACGCGAACCGCTTCTCACCCCTGTGGTTGTCCTCGTGAAACTTGAAGTGGTGCGGCAGGGTCGTTACAAAGTAGCAGCGCCCGCACTTGTGTAATTTTTTCGGATCGAGATGGGCGTGCTCGAGATGCCTCCAGTAGGCCGATTTCGTGATGAAGAACATCTTGCAGTCTTTGCAACGCGTCACCGACACTTGGCCCTTCGAGTTGAAGTTTGGCGTTAGCGCGTCCACCCGTGACAAGTCTATTCCGGTCTCCGCGAGCCCCAACTCGTTCAGCTTCGACTCCAAATCCCTCCAGTCTTCGTTGCTCATCTCTTCCTCGTTGCTGGGCTCGACGCTGCTGTCGTCCACCTTCTTCTTGCGCTTTTTCTTGCCAACCTCGTCGAGCTTGATCTTGGTGTAAAAAGCGGCGAACCTGTACTCGTCAGCCGATATCGCCTCGTTGTGATTCATTATGTGGGTGACGATCAAGTCTCTGTAAACAAAGGAAAGTTAAAAATTAAAAATTACAAAAAAATAATAATAATAATAATACGGACGCGTCGGAGAAAATCACATCTTATAGGTATGAAATACGTACTTTTGCGTCAAGATCGGTGCATCGGCGCAAGAAGGAAGGGGACACTTGAACGGTCGAGCTACGTGGTCTTCCGGCACGCAAGTAGTCTGTCGCTGGCTCTTACGCTTCTTTTGGGACTTTGGCGAGGGCTTGTCCATGTTATCGGGAGGCGCGACGAACTGCTGGTGCTGCAGGGCGTTGGGATAGGCCAGTACCGGCGATGTCATATCCGCAAAGCCGTAGGCCGGGTTGCAAGTTAACTGATCATTCCCAAAGTTATGGTGGTGAAGGTAGTCAAAGGAATTGACGGCCGGTGGTGACGCGGCCATGCTGCTCGCGCCCGAGGACGGACGGCTGTCCACTAAGCTCTGGGCTCCCTGATGAGACGATGGCCGACTGCCGTTGAGCGACGGGTTGGACTCACTCGTCCCGTAGTGGCTTGGCGACACTCCGGAGTCGTCGGTAGTCTCCTCCATGGGTTCTTGTTTCTAAAGATAATCCAGTGAAACGATTAGTTTTAGTCTTTTTTTTTTATGGGAGAAATCGGTTCGTATCGGGGACTAACGGCTTGTCGCGGTTTTATCAAGGAATGCCCCAGGTTTTGTAAAAAATTTGCAAAATTCAACTTTGTCGTTTACAGTTACCAAGATTTAGTCGATTTTCCGTTTGAATAATGGAGTTGATCGGTATTTCATCGACACGTCTTCGCGTGAAATGTCAAATAGCGTAGGCTTTAATTTCTCGATTGGCAAAAAAGTGGGAACAAAAATTTTGGTGCCAACTACAGAAAATCGCGAAACAACGGAACACGTATAAGTGCATGAAATTCGTAAACATCGTAGTTGCCCCGAAACAAAACAAAAGGAAGAATATACCGATCGATTGGCCCGGCTGTTTTTTCCCCTGCGAGAAAAGCGCAAGTTATTTTCATCACGCCCGAGCGCTAAAGTCCTTACATACATACGCAGCCAATCCTCGGTAGGAACGCCAGAGTGGCGTATAATTTTAGGACTCGTGAAAATGAGATTGAGCCCGAGCATTATATCTTTGGGTAAGTGCGTATATATGCGTATAAGCATCATAACAGAGAGAGAAAGAAAAAACTTCCTGCCCGACCAATCGTAAAGTACGCGTATACGTGGGGAGATTAGGGTGGGAGGAAGGGAAAACACTCCCCCTACCATGTGCGTGGATTCTATTCGTCCGCGAAGGGGATGATGATAGGTAGGTAAATATATATATATATATATATATATATATATATATATATATGCGCGAGAGAGCTGCAAGGGAGCGAGGGTGAGGCTTCGCGACTGGAAGGGATGAGGTGATTCTGTTGTATAATCTTAAACGTTATGTATATATGTAGATTATGATCGCTTACCACGTGCAGAAGGTGCTGTGGATATTGAGTCCAATCTTTGGACCCATTGTCCATTGCTTTTGGAAGAATTGTCACTTGGCTGCGTTGTTCGATGCACCTAGAACATCAAAAATTTCAATGTTAATCTTTTGCGTACAGTTATGTCATACGTATGCGATTATCCCTATAAGTCATATATTATGTTGTTGGATATATTTTACTCCGGTTGATGAATCACATTCTGAAGGTTTACTATTATTACCACAATTATACTACTACTAAATGGTTATATAATGGCTCGATACTACCGCGATAAGAAGTCATTAAGATTTTTCAAACTTCTTATCGTATGAAATCTATTACGTGTTAAAGATGGGTGATAAAAACATTTTACTCATATTTGAGTAATTTTATGGTTAATACAGTGCAAAGTTTCGCTGAAGCTACCTATTCCTGATGGATTAATAATGGCCAACTTTGTAAATAAATTCATGTGCAAAAACACAAAGCTCCAACTGCATTTTCGAGTATTATGTTCAGAGATTATTATTTATTAATTTTTAAATCGATAATTATGACAAGGTCACACTCTAACTATGCTTATGTAATGAAATCCAATGTCAAGGCTGACTAATGTGATCGTAGAATTTTACAACCAATTAACCATAAAATACATTCGAACGATGTTTACACAATACTAATAGAAGATCAAAAAATTTAAGATAAATGAAATTCTGATATTATGACAAGTAGGTGATGTTTCATTTCCAAGAGAAAAAAAATTCAAAGTGGATGTCGAAAATTCGAGCATAACAGATATAGCGGTAAAAAATACACTTCGCGTTCGCTCGCACCACCTATTTCGTCAAACGGAGTCGGTAAATAAATTTATTTATAGAAAAAGCGGTTTGGAAATCCTTCATTTTTGCGGTAACAACACTTTTGTATCGTGTACAATATTAACCATCGGTGGAACAACATTTGATTTCGTGGAAAATCCAGAACCACACAAGAACTATACGCGAACAAATAAATCGAAGAAAATTCCATAACACGAGAATTTAAAGTAAAAAAAAGCAGGCTGGAAAAAAAATCAATCCCGACAGACCCAAAAAAAAAGAAAAGAAAAAAAAAAAGAATTCCATCTTTCAAAAAAAAAAAAGAAAAGAAAACCTGTCAAACGCAGGTGATGCCCAGCACTGTCTCCGTGGTATGGAAAAAAGGCCCACGAGCACAAAGAGCCCGAAAAAAGGGGGGACTAAAAAAAAAAAATCCGTCCGCAAAAAAAAAACGTCCTTTCACACTCGGGGGCCCCTACATCCGCCCACGTCAACGCGGAAAAGAAGAAAAATCGGAGCAGAAGATGCAGGAGGGGGGGAGGATGCGCATACGATTGGTGAAAGGGGCGCGAGGTTACGGGCTTCTTCCTTTTTTGCCGCAGAGATCGTTGTTTCCTGGAAAAAGGGGTTTTCCGCGCTCTCCCGTCCATACTTTTCTTTACCTAAAGCCGCACCGTGACGAAGGAATGAGGGGGAAAATCGAGCCGCTGTTTTTTCCTCTCCGCTTTCATTTGCATATACACACGCAAACAGCCTGCCAGGTTTGCTTACATACACACGGGGGGGTTTTTAGCCATTCAAATGGGCTGAATAGCTAGGGAGAACTGAGGAGCAACAGAAACAACTGATGAGGGAAAAAATGAGTTGGAGGTACGGTCGACTGCTGATACCGAGTTTTTCAAGAACTATCGAGAAAACCTCTTTTGCCTCGAGTGAAAATTTTCCAAGGGTGTTTTTCTTCCGATTTGTCGCGGCTGCGCGAATTGTGTGCGAAAAATCGAATAAACACGTGGTTCGCGGTGTCATTGCTACCTCACGTTAATACGTAAGTGTGTAGCGAACGAATTAGGTGTGAGAACGAAAGAAAAAAAAGAGAATAAATAAGTAAAAGAAAAGCGTACCGGAGAAAGCGAAGAAACAACAGAAGCTAAGAAATACACGTGTTTATCGTAAACAGAGTTGGTGTACATGACGAAAAAAAAAAAAAAAAAAAAGTTAAAATTTATCATGACTCTCTTTAAAGTCTTGATAAAAAGCTGAAAATTCGAGGGCCTCACGCATGTTTTCGCGGCTTTCTAATACTTTTTCCATTTCCTAAATGTCATTGACACTTCGAAGCCTACAATGAATCATAATATTAGAGATACTAAGGGTATTGAACTCTTGCGCGGACACATTTTCTAAACGAAAGAGAAAAAACTGCAGCTAATCGATCGTCGAAATCAATGGCGAAAGTGAACCATCCATGCATCGGCCGCGGCCAACGCTGCTTAACTTTGCCGATCGACCAAGCAAAATCTACGTATTATCGTATCGGTATAAGTAGATGATGTATGGAGGATTAAATAACCAACGCACTTAGTCGCGAGACCCGAAACAATAGTACGAAGTACTTACTCTACTGAAGATAAAAAAAACAACGTGCATAAACGGGCGAGCGCACGCGTGCATAATCTGCGCCTGTAAATCGCTCGCATATTTTCGTCGGTCATACGCATGCGGTGTTTTTGATCTTAAATTAGATGTAAAGAAAAAAATAAAATAAAAATTAAATCAACTCACCGGCTGTGCAGTTCAGGAGCTCCAGCCGCGCACACACTGAGCGCAACAAAACAAGTGTCCACTCTCTAAAAGGGCACCAAGTTTTTGTTTTTTATCACTTAAAAGTTCCTCGCACTGTTGCACTACTGTATATACTTGCGTATAATATACCAGTGTTGTCGATGAAAAAAAAAAAAAAACAAAAACAAAAAAAGCAAGTTGAAAAAAAATCGGCACGCAAGCAGATTTAGCCAAACAAGCAGAGGCCGGTCGTCGCTCGATGACCGTCGAGAGTCAACTGATGCGATGATGCGTATACGCTACGATGCTATAGCCTCAAGAGCTAATAGAACGTATTGTATACACGCACTGGCATCTAAGATGCTATACACACATATACAGTTCGCCCGTGCGGGTCGAAGCGGTACTAATGTACATGTGTATATGTGCGTGTACTAAATACGAGATAAACCACCAGCCTGTGTCCAATGCGCATAGCACGGGGGTAGGGCTACGCACAATATGTATGCGGACGCAGTGGAGGGGGTATGTGCGCACGGAGGACCATTTCCCTCTTTTACCTCTTGGCCGATTGGCCTATATATATATATATAGGCTCAGGTGTAGGTGTAGGTACGGTAAACGTAGAGTACACACCTATACGTATTGGAAGGGCGAGAGGATCGAACGATTGAAGAAAAGGGGCGGGGGGAGAGCGAGCCGAGGAAAACGAATAACTCTTGATTTGGCGATTTTTACTGAAATGCTCGAGGAGAAATATGATGTGGCACATCCAACTGGGGGCAAAAACAAATGATCCTCGGACTGTATACTTACTCAGCAAAGTCACTCGAGCATTTTTGAAAATCGCTACAATGATTTTGGCTCCACGTGGAAAGCAAATCTTTTTGGCGTCGTTACTTTGTTCTTCCTCGACTTTTTTTGTCAGTTAAAAAAAAAATGTGCCGAAAAACTGATCTAGAAGAGACCACGTGGCAAAGAGCCGGATATTAGACAACGTTGTTTTACCATTTATATTGTTTATTTTTGTTCGAATGTTGTATCGGGCAATTCTATTAAAAGCTCGGAAACGTCCAACTTTGCTGCCATCACTGCTGCTTTACTTACCGCTTACAACATTATTATCTTTTGTGTTTTGATGATCGATTGTTACCATTCCGGGAAATTAAAATTTTGCTCGAGTTTGGTCAATGTGTGTAAAAACACAATGATATAGCAAGGATTCCACAGTCTTTTGACCGTAAAGTACATTTCGCACTGTTGTCACGATTTTCTCGCAACTTGTTTTTCCATTTTATTGACATTTTCAATGTGTTTTTCATTTTCCAGGAAACTTTATGCGAAAAAAAAAATAAAAAAACGTCTTACCAAATTTTTCTTATTTTTTCATTTGTGTTAACTTATAGAAAAAAAAACCTTCGGTAAGCCTCTTACGTATAGCTGATGGTCAAGTCTCCCGAGTACAACACCTCATTCCCCTTAAAATCTACGTTTAAAAATAAAACCATTTACTTACCCATCTCCATTTACATTAATTGAGACACATACATCCAAGTGAAATACGCTTTTGTCTCTCTCTCTCTCTCTCTCTCTCTCTCTCTCTCTCTCTTGTTCAAACCCTCTGCATTTAAAAAAAAATCATCCCAGCCTGGCATGACTCCCTAAACGCGCTTCCACGAAAAATCCAACCCCAAGGAGGACTATTACGTATGGCTGCGCGCACCGTGTCTTACTCTCAAGCCGTTGTTATCCCGTGATTTCCCGAGCACTTTTTTTTTTCTCCATCTCCTCGGTGCTTTGAAAATAGTCGGGCAAGTAAAACCCCCCTTTAAACGCTCGTTTTTCTCTCAATGGGTTAGAAAAGGAGGGGGAGGAGGAGGAGACACGTGCCGACTTATTTCGAGAGTAAAAAAAGCGCCGACGTATACATAGGTACCACGTCCCCATTCATCTCTCGCTCTCCCGGTCTTTTGATCAGCTGCTGATGCCAGCGCTACTTTTTTTTTCTTTTTTTCTTTCAACCGCGTCCAGAAAGAGCCGCTGCGTGTCTTTTTATCGAGCATTGGCTTATTGTTTCAAGAGTGCCAGGTAAATTAGGCGCTGATTTGTCTATTTTGAACTTTCGGGAAAACGTGTGAACAAGCTTGCGTGAGTTTTGCGTTTTGTACTCCCATAAATATGTACCAGAGTTTTTCGCGGAACAGTGTTTTGGAAGCAAATGCTATTGCTATTGTTGTCATTGTTGTTGTTTTTATGAAATTTTGGTTTTTGCTCGTTTCAAGGGATCAGTCGTTGTATATAACAAATGAATAACATACGTATAGGTTGTCGTCAAAAACAAAATGAATCTCCCTCGGCCGAAAGTACAAAAATGGAGACCATCCGCAGATTTCCACGCGTCGCCGACATCCATTCCATTTTGTGTCCGATCGTCGCTGAGGGGGAGGGGGGAGATAAAAAAAACGGAGCGGAGAGAAAAGCCGTATATACTCTCGGCTCGTGCAGCCCGTGTATCCCAAGCAACGCGATAGGACAAAGGCTCCTTCCTCCCTTCCGCAATCGCTCGCCCCCCCCATCCACCCCACCCCCCGCATCAACCCTCTTGTAGTGCGTGAAAGCTCTCCTCCTTGCATCCGAAGCGCGTGGCGTGTGTGGGGCCCCGACACGGCCGTGCGCTCTCTTTTTCCTTTTCTTTTTTTGGACCATCGAGCGCGTGTACACCCCCACCCCTCCTTGCTCGCCTCCCCCAAAAGCCAGTGTGTATATAATACGTATAGAGAGGGAAGTCAAGAAGGAGAGAGGAAACAAAAAAAAAGGAACCTTCTTCTGCCTCCCCTCCCTGCGACTCCTCACACGCGTCTTGCCGTTATCGCGTAGTTAGAGAGAGTATTTTTCTCTCTCCCTCTTCTTCATGCACATGTGTGTATACACAAAGATGCCTGACCCTTTTCTCTCTTCCTTATGTGCTCGGCATCGCCCCCGCGTTCGTGTCTTCTTATTCCTCCCCTTTCGAGGCTCCTCTTTTTTTTTCCCTCTCACTCTCTTCTCCCGAGGTATATTTCTTTTTCTGTTTTTTTCTGCTCTCCGATGCCGAGGGACGCAACCCACATTCGTGTGTGTATACGAGCTCGATCTGCGCTTTTCCGAAGGGGCGAGAGAGCGTGTTTTCCTCGTGCGGAGCCGAGCTTTTTTTTTCCCTCCATTCTTCGAGGCTTTTGGTCATGTTTCGTATACAATGGTATTTATTGTTGATCCGATGCTATATTGTCACCGTCTATGGATTACCAAATGCGCGAAGTACGGAAAACAGAAAATTTCCAAAACAAGCATCGAGTTAACCAAATGCGCCGCTCGTCTACTGAGTACTGCACTGTATGACGCTGTAGCTGCTGTAACACACGTCGGTTTTTCCTGTCCCAAAAGTATCATCCTCGAGCGTCGTAAATAACAAATGTGGGGACAACAAAATTGGGAAAAAGTTGTTGTTGCTGCTGCTGGAAATTCCATTGGTACACGCACTTATGTATTATTTTGGGCAAGTGTATAATATACGGTGTCTACTATACGCACGAATCGGTATTGGTGCAAACGCAGATTGTTTGAACCTACCGATGGAGCCTGGAGCTAATTATTGACGCCATAAATGGCGCGGGGCTCGAGTGAATGAGACTTGATTACCTTACGGACGCCCAGAAGAGGCCCAAAAGTCTTGGTGTATACCTGCGTGAGTCTATACATGCGGAAATCCATGAAAATTTGAACCTGAAAAGAGTGGGCCTGCACAAAAAAAAGGAGCGAATTTTAGTAAAATTATGATTCAACTCTTTCGGTAATATATATATTAATACACATGGCAATGTCTATTCGTAACGCGATCTAAAGCCTTTTATAGTTTTTACTCCACCAGAGCGTAAACAAATGTTTGGTCAAAGTTATTTCGATTTTTTTTGGAGCCAATACTCTGAATCGACCTTGAGTTAACGGCACAGTTGAATAATCAGAGCCACATCATTTTTTACTGTATGTACATAAAATATATATTTTTTTTTTCCGTAAGAAACCATACATTGTTCTTCACGTGTATATCTTCAACGAATCGTATTTTCGTAGGCTTGGACGTACACGCAATAAATGCCATGAATCAGCTGTTTGTCAAAATTTCGTCAAAACTGGACAAAGCGGAAAAATGGCTCGAAAAATTTTTGACGACTTCTGGAAAAAAACGGGAAATTATATTATCGCGATGACAATGCGAAAGGACCGTAATCTTATTTTTTTCAACTTATCGCTCTTTCCGTACAGTCTGGTCGTCCCCCACGACAACCCCGTCCTTCTTTCGCTTTCTCTCTGGTGTGGGTTGTACAATACAAGGAGCACTCGTCCATTTCTCTCTATCTCTCTCGTCTCATCCTTACCTATCGCGCCTATCTTTTTTTTTTCCTCCCGTTCGCTCTCATTTTTCCTTTTACGCGACCCCCTGGTTTCCATGTATATGTATTTTTTTTTTTTTTTTTTTGGTGCACGTATACGTAGATGTGTGTGCATGTGTGCGCGCATATGTGCGGAGAGTGAAATGACCAATAACGATTCCCTTGCTCGAGGGCTCGAGATCGAAGGGGGAAAAAGTCGACGCGTCGTGCAATTTTTCCTTATACGCGACGACTGCACGAATGGACTTGGATTCTGATGAGGGAGTCGTGGGACGTCTTTGTCGCTCTCTCGGCTGGGGAAAATAATGTTATTTCGAGGCTTACGTCGAGCACTTCTTGAAAAATTTCTTTTTCACGTTTTATTTATTAAATTTTGTTGATTTATCCAAATTTTTTGGATCCACTGTTTGGATATACATTTAACTCCCAATGTGAAGTTACTCTGATTTATATAATTATATCCTTCCGAGGTATTGCTTTAAATGTTAAACAAAAAGTTTAAAATATGACTTTTATAAAGTATGTATACTTAATGAATGTTGGGAAATTTTTGTTAAATTTTTTTTAAAGTGATATTTTTATTCTAAATGCTGTGATGGGTTTTTGTGGTTTCTTTTTACTTTTACTGACCTTCTGGAGTTTTCTAAGTTTTTCCCAATTTTTTTTTCTCGATGGTTCGTTTGGCTGAGAAATGGTTTACCCTCAGCGTGATAAAAAAAAAATAAAAAAAAAAAATACGAAAGTTGCTACATATTTCTCCTTACGGCGTTGTGCAGCTAATAGTTACATAATCTTCGAAGTTATTTCTTTAGCTTTCTAAGCCGTACCGAAATGTTGCTCGAAAAAAAAGTAAAGGGAGCGTTAAGCGAAAAAAATCTTTCTTTCCAACCCTTTTTTTCTCCTTTCGTTTGAATTTTTTCCGAACTAATCTCCTACGCGTCCTACCGAAACGGCTTAGTTTTAGAAACTAGATCCAACTGTTTTCACATGTACGTACTATTTTTTTGTTTTTATTATTTATTTTTTTTATTACTTGATAATGTCTTTTCCAAGTATTATTGTTGTGACATCCTTGAACGTTTTTTTTATCGTGAAATTTCGTCAAAATATTTAATAATAACTCTTTACTAAAAACATTTTAAATATAACTTGCATAATGTCTCTACAAAAAGTTTTTAAGATTAATTCAAATTTGTGATAATTCATGGTTCTACGTGGATTGAGATAAAAAAAATGATACTATTTTCTATTACTTTTAAATTATTATTCACTTTTGTTCCTTGAAATTACATTCAGAAGGTCGTAGAAAGGACTTTATCATTGAATACTATTGATTAACATTTGTCTTTTTTTGGAAACAATATTATGTTAACTTTTCACCATTTCGATTTTCTTATTTTAAAATGGAGTTGCAAATTGCAATAGTCGAGTATACAAACACTACTTAAGAGATCTAAATCATGTTATAATCACTCTTATTATATATTTGTACGTATTTTTATGAGAACAAAGGATTGTAGCGCACAAAAGTAAAATATTCTAAGGTAAAGACAATTACGACTTTCAAATAAGTCCGGTGTCGATTTATCTAAAAATAATGTTCATGGTCATTATATTATTTGCAATATTTTCCATCGATGAGTTTTCGAAAAATCTAGGGCTATTTACTGAAGTACAATGCCAATTGCACCCAAGAGTATTTACTATGAGTCATTGAAAAACAGTCTCGTAAATACACATACTAGCCCAAAACTATGATAACAAATCAGGCTCAGGCAAAATCTATTACGATTCGAGGCTTTTAGCGGAAGCTTATTTAAAGATAATAAATTAGTTGTTTTTATATAGAATTGAAACAAAATATAACCAAGCTTTAAAATCTGTGTATTAATCATAATTACGACTGATTATAAAATATTGAATAAAAAATAAATTTTCGATCAAGCATTTGTTTTGGGCAAAATCAGTATATATAAACTACACATTCAATTAACGAAATAGGAAAATTCCTTTCTTACAATTATATTTGAAAATTTGTTTTTAAAATCTACATATTAATTAAAGATAATTTTTATTTATATTAAAATTATTTAGGTTAATTTTGCTTAATATAAAAAATACTACCGAAACAATAAACATCAATACACGAATGTAAGTCTCACATTTTCAGTGCGTTTTTCAGGCTTTTAATATAACTTCTACTTTTAAATATAAAGTATGTTAAGGTTTATTGTTCAAATTTAGGATTTTTCCATACAAATAAATAGATGTCAAAAATCAAAACCCACCATAATGTTAACCCGAAACATCAAGTTTACAGGAGAAAGTGACTTACAGGTAATTTTGAAGTATATTTTGCGATTTCTTAACCGAGAAAATATTTATCAGTCTGCCATCGCAGAATAATCCCTCCCATGAGAATTTAAGGAATTCCTGTGTCTTCAATTTCATACGCGTTTAAAATATTTTATGTTTTCCACAATGCAAGGGTCTTATAAATATATTTTTCAGACCGTGTTAACTGTGAAAAAAATATAAAGGAATTCAATCTAAATATTTATCACTTTTTAAAATTACTTTTAAAATGATTCACTGCTGTTATTTCTATTTTCAGAGTTAAAAAAAAAAATTCAAAACAGCTATTATAAGTGTAACGAAATCCAACAATCCGTTATCTAGCATTTCTTTACTTAAACCGTATGACTAAGTAATGCGTTAAAATGTTTAAAGAAAAGAGGTGTCGGGAGTCTTTTTTTTTTTTTTTTTTTTTTTTTTTTTTTTTTTTTTTTTTTTTTTTTTTTTTTTTTTTTCTTTCACATTGATGTTTTTTCTGTCTTGAAAAAAATACAGAGCTTCAATTAGCGTTCCTATTAACAAGCAGCTACGAAGTTACGTAAAAAGCTTAAAAGCTTCGGACGCTAGGTAAATATAGCCTACGAGCATGCTCTTGTATCAACGATAGTTGTAACCATTTTTAAATTGGAAACACACTATTATCGTCGAATTTTCCTAAAAATCATTTACAATTACATGCCTCGAAAAATAATTTAGCTTAAAAATTATGCCCACCCAAGTATACTTAACGAAAAAAAAAAAAAAAAAATTAATCTACCTGAGAAAATTCAAAGACTTGTGTCGAAAACGTGAAAAAATGTCCCTCCCAATCCTGCGTAAGCTGGCAAAATGTGTTACCTCGGGAAAAAAAGGGCTCAAAGGAGCGCCAAAAACAAAATAATTAACCAAGCATCATCAATCGCAGGAAAGTAACGGCAACCGACAGTCGAAAACACGCCGAACAGCGCGAATGCGTATTTACGGCTCGTAAATAACAAGGACAATCCAAATTTGCTCGTCATTAGTTCACAATGGCCAGAGTCAAGCACCGTATACGACAACGGCACCAACAGTACACACCCCCTCCCTATCCACCGCTCGCAGGTTTGCTAACGTGCCCGAAAGCGTATATACACGCACAGGTCCCCGAATCATCGTGGGCCCTAAAAAAGTCACATGCACCGCAGTCGGAGGAGGCTCTTTTTCCGAATCGCATTTGGTTTAAGGGAAAAACAACAATGCCTGCCGAATATGCTTATGAGAGGAGAAGAAGAGGAGGACGGGGGAATAAGCCAAGGGCGCAAGCCGAGCCTCGTTGTCGGAGAAATTTACGACGGCTGCCCGGGACTTTTTATTGCCCCGGCCCGAGGGGCTTAGAAAAGGAGTGCAGCGCGAGGCCGTTGCGTTTTTCGCCACCGCCGAAAGCTCGGACTGTAGAAGGATGTAACGGGGTTTTTGCGCGCGCCCGCGGCCGCACGCACGTTCGGGGGAAAGTCGGGCCTTCCGGAAAACTATTCGCATTAGCCGCGTGAGGATTCTTTTTTTTTTTTTTTTTTTTTTTTTTTTTTCCTCTCTCTTCTCCGCCTTTCGCTTGTCCAAAGTTTTCTCTTTTCCGTTTCATTTACGTGTTGTTTTTCGGTCGTTCCCGGGCCTGCTTTGCCTATGCGAAAGGAAAAAAAAAGGGGGCATCGACGCTGGAGTTTCTCTTTTGAATAAAGTCCGGTGCGTGCATCTATAGGTACGTTGCGCTCGAAGGACGGCTTTTGAGATGTATATGACACTCTCCACCGGGAAAACAATGCGTGGACCGATAAAGATTGCTTTTTTGAGGCGAAAAATGATGCACGGTACAGATGTTTACTCCATTTTTTTCTGCATGGGAGATATTTGTGCACTTAACTAAAAAAAAAAGACCATCAAAAGAGCCATTCGCATGTTTTCATCTTTTTTGGATATCGAAAACTCGTAGCTTTTGTTGCGTAAAGATTAGCGTCAAGTTTTATAAAAATTTTCGTACCTACTTATAACGTGTTATCACCATTGGTAATGACAGTGAAAAACAACGACAAAACCAAGGTCAATTTTAAAGAAGTATCTACGATAAAATCTGGTTAAAACCAGATTCGTAGCCGCATAATTAAGAGCTCTACGTCTGCGTGAGCCAAGTATTGGTCATTAGCGAAGTGCTTATCAAGCTTTCCGTTTGGAAAACTGCTGCATTTTTGGAAAAAATTCTTCCTGGCGCGATTAAAATCTGGACCTTGATTTTAATGTTGAACATCGCGCCAATAGTTATGAAAAACAAAGCGCAACGAAAAAATCGAGAGAAGGAGAAGAAAAAAAACCCCGAAAACCCGCTCCGGTATAGTCCTCGGCCGAGAGTTGGGACCCTAAGCTCGTCGAAAACAGCTCTTGCCCCTCCCCTCGGCACCCTTAAAAAGGCCCGATCGTAAATACAAAGATTTTCCAGCGACTCTTGACCTCTGCGTCGTAAACTCGAGCATATCTTCGAAAAAGCCGGCCCAACATGCAAATCCGTCGTTCACCTCTTTGAGCGCGCGCGCCTTGCGTTAAGTACATTTCCCTGCGGATTTTCAAACGACGTTGTTTACGAGATAAAACGTACGTGCCGAAGGGCCAAGCTAGCAGGTAAAGGATTACACGTACACAGTTTCGGATCAGAATGCGTATAGTACAATAAAAACTTTCCCCGTGTATACATATATACCTGGAGTGGCCCGTGCGCACACGATTCGCCAAAGTAAATGCGATAGTCATATCGGCGAATGTGCTTTTTCGATGATGCGCACGGAGCGAGTATGACGAAAGGGCCAACTGTTTTAGAAAACAAGAGAGCCGTGGGCACGAAAGGGAAACGCTTTCGAAGCCAGGGATTTTCCCCGAGTGAATGGCCGAGCGCATGCAAAACACGCCTTTGGACGGATATAATATGTTTTTGACTTCCGAGCGTGCAGATTTATAGGGCCCCTGGAAAAAGCGAAAGCCAGAAAAAATGTGTCGAGGAAAAGAGAGAACTGGCGCGCAACCAGCTCCCTCGAGGCGCGCTCTTCCCTTTTTATATATGCAGCCGTTTGAGTATATACATATATATTTGCGGGGTGTGTAGGTATAGGTACCATATTTTCGGAGGCGCTCTCCTCCCGCTGGCTTTTCCTCCGCTTTGCATGCCCTTTTTTTCCGCCGAGTCAGGCCTTTTGGAAATTTTTATTTTTTAACGAGCCCCTTATTTATTGCCTTTACTGTTATACCGATTCCGCGAATCTCGGACAGAGAGGATTCTGGACTGAAGGGTGAGGCCCTCGTGGTTACTCCCCGAGTATGTGGGAAAATTCTTTCCTAAAAAGGTCAATGTTAGCTAATAATGTTGCTCGCGATCGGCGGCGAGCTTATGATTTATGGATATTAGTTCCGAAAAGTCCGGCTGCTGATGATATACAAGCGTGTTTTCGCTCGAGCTGGAATTTCCTTGCGAATAACCGAGGGCGTTTTTTTTTCTCCCTTTTTTTTTATATCAGTTCTCTAATGCCATCGTAAAATTTTCCTTGAACGAGAGTATCAACCGAACGACAATAGTGTGATTTTTAACAAGCCTTTGGATGCACCGATACCTTATACGCCTCATAATGCCGGTTCGTGACTTTTAGGACGATCCTTCAAATGTAAAATAGATTATTTGCATTATAATGTGCGATTTTTCGTACATGTCTTCAAGGAATGAGTGAGCCGATGTGTGATGAGTTATTGTTTATGATCAGTAGATCCCCGCCCTCGCACTTGAAGTAATCGCCCTCGACGGATGAGCAAATTTCTATTTTTCTGACTTTCTTTTTTTTTTCCAACTTTATACATTTGCTGAGCCCTCAAGAGGAACATTAGTCACCCTTGCATTGTTCCAAGCCTTATTTTTTCTCATCGTTCCATATTAAATATTTATTCACTATCCATCGGTTCCATTGTTAGGATATAGATTATGTCAATGGAAATATCCCCGTGACTCGAATTTTGAGGTAAATGCGATAAACGATAAACCGATTTGGAAAAATTTTGACTATACCAAGGTCAAGCTAGTTTGTGACATGCAATCGAAAAAACCGTTGATTATAGACCTTTGGGGAAATACTTTTAAGGTCATTATCTAAGATATCGGATTTTAACTGGTTTGCACTGCTTTTGTAAATACCTCGAAGTTTTAATAGGTATTGTTCTTACCATTGCGTTTTCTTTAATTTGATAAATTTTTGAAAAGGTCGAGAAAGTCATTTCGTTGACAAAGTAGTGCATTTTTTTGCTCATGCGAATACCGTTGCGATGTAACGTAATCAGCAAGTATGGCCAAGTCTATGGATTCAAAATTTAAATGTGCAAAAAAAATGAGAAACACATGACAAGCATTTGCCATGATGATTAGCAAGTAAATATTCTGACTCTTTGGCATATGAAAATGAAAAGAAATCGCCAATCATGATACTTTCTTTTAATCACTTTCCCATAAAATGAACTGAAATAGGCTCACGGGCGAATGTTTGAAAATATTTCGAGAAATATTTTGAGCACATTTTCTTCCGAATCAACCACTTACTCAAATAAAAGAAATGTGAAACGATGGTCGAGTTGAAATCAGCAACTGGATAGTCTTTATCTCGCAATAATTTTAGCTGTGAAGAATCGACGATGGATTTTATTATAAATATGGAAAACAATCGGTTTACACTCGAGTGAAAAAAAAACACGCATCTCGCCAATCGCCCACTACTCTTGACCTTTCCCCAAAAATCAGTCAAAAAAATATTTTTTCACGAATGCGCATCCGCCTGAAACGAGGAAAGGGTTACTCACTCGAAGTTGCAGCCGCAGCGGCAGCTGTGTAAACGCACCCTCGCGCACAGCTTCCCTCCCCCGCATCCGTGTACAGTCCAGTCATCCTTTTTTTCGGATATCTGGATGATGATCGTGTTCCCCCGGTGCTCCGCTCGTCTCTTATTCTCGCTTTCAACAGCTTTTGTGCTGTTTTCGCATGGAAATGAAAAATGATATCTTTGCCATAGCCTCGAAGTAAGGATCTGCTGTAGAGAAAAAACATCGAGTCTGACGTATATGTGATTGTACTACAATTCGTAGGATTGTCGTTACGCCATGTACATGGTAATTGATGTGAAATTTTATTTATTCGATGATGAAAAACATTTATCATGTCTCATATATTTGTTACTGCAATAATTTGACAAGACTCAGTGATTAGCAGATAAACACCGATGAGCTGTCTATCAAGTAGGTAAATATACATAATTTAAAAACATGAAGGGCAATCACATTTCATGATAATTTTCAAGCTGAGAAAAACAAAAGTGTACTTTATGTTTTATCAGTTCAAAGTTTCGAGTTGTCGTCGACTTTCTTTTTTTATGAAATTTCAATATTTTTCGTACGTCAAAGAAAAATATGTTATGTTATATTTCCTCTGTCCCACAAACAGAAATTTAATTTTTTGTATTTTTATGACAGTTAACAAGTAGTACATTCATATTAAAAAAAGAGTTTTAGTAGAAAATATGTCCGAAAGGGGTTAAAAATACCCTTAATTAAATACACAGTCTGTATTTCAAAAACAGTACTACAGATCCACCATTTATAGTTCTATGACAGGTTTATTGCTGATGTAATATATTTGCTAAATTTCACATACATATAATCCTACGATCGCAAGCCTTCATAAAAAAGTAAATAATAATAGTATCGTAATAATTGTAACATTTTTTTTTTATATAATAAGGGACAAATGATTAACATTAATAAATAAAATTACAATAACAAAATGATAATAACGTAACGAAAACATTATGTTTTAAGAATAAAAATAAGATTCATCGTCTTTTTCTTCACGCACCTAATTTACTGCTTAATTCACTGTTTCCTGTAAATCTTCAACGTACAGTAAATAAAATCGTACGACATCAACAGCATGGTAATGACTCAACTTCAAAATTTAAAATCAACAGTTTTTAACAGTATTATTTATTAATATTCATGCATACGTGTTTGCTTATATGTAAAAAAAGCTATGTAGCAAATTTCAGTCCGAGATCATAGCATATCAAACATTAATTTATGTTTGCAACAACCAACTAAAATTTTGGAAACTACTCAAAAATGTGTAGAGTGCCACCCACTCGATTGACGTGTCTCTGCACAGTATAAATTTTACCTATACTGTGATCAATGACATTTGGAATCGTGTATGATGTGTGTGAAGCAAGTTAATGCAAAGGTTTTTCATCCATTTTGGTTACTTATTTTCCATCAACATTTATCTTAAGTGTTTGTAACCAATTGATTTAAAAAGGATCCATACAAAAAAACCATAATATTACTGGGTGGGAAGATATAAAAAAAATGCACGGAAAAATTATTGACTACTTTAATCAATTGAATAAATTTAATCGGAAAAACGTATCGTAAAATTTTTTGTACCTTGCCCAAGACAATGTAAGTGTAGCGTATTAGATGTATAATAAATCAGAAATGTAAATGATGGTCGAGCAGCTTTTAGTTTAACCTCATTTTGCTAATACATCCTCCATTTTTTTGTCCAAAAATATGGTTTTGTAGAAAAAAAAGAAAAAAATTTTATCTCTTAAATGAAAAAAAAAAACCAAAGTATAATTTGACTACAGCAACAAACAAAATATTGAAACGCAAGTGACTGCCTCTGCAAAGAAAAACACAGACACGTGTGAATAAAGGGCATCGCAGGAGCACATGGTGCGCCCAAAGGAAAGCAGAAAGGGGTGAATTTTCATTTTCGATACGACACGCTTGTACCAAGAAAAAAAGATCCATCCGGCCTCTCTGTATATATGTGGGTATCGCATTTGTCCACGACCCCTTTCGCACAAAACGTCATCGAACGAATTTTTCCTCTCGTTTTCTGAAACGAAAAACCACAACGCGTGCGTGTGCCCGGCGCGCGCCCGCTTCGTTACCCTCTTTCTCGATGACATGATCCGCCTTATGTACGCACGCGCGCGAGGCTTTTCTCCGACGCACATACGAACTCTGTCTAGTTTATGCCTTATCTCTCCGTTTTTGGCTCTGCTCTCCTCACCCTACTCCTGCAGCTCCCTTTTCTGCTCGAATATGTACCACTGCATGCTGCTACTGCTTACTCGGGCTTTTACTTTTTCCTGCTTTTTCGTATTTTTGACGAGTGCGTATTGCTGACGTGGGCGGAATAAGACATGATTCACTTTTTTTTTTGTTTCAGAAAACTTGTGCCATAACTTTGGCGTCTCTTTTTATACATCGATTAGTTTTTTCGCGATGGTTTTATGTTGTTGGTAAAATTAATCAATAATAATCACCAATGCACTGTTGTTGTGCACAATGATTATTGTTTCATTAACTCATGAACTATAATTTACGATTTATTCATTTAATATATAAAAAAAAATTTTATTTTGTGCAATGAGCAAATTAAACATAAATTTTAACATGAACAGGCCACGTTCATTATTTTTAAAAACAGTTTTCGTATCCGGTGTCGCATAAACGTCTAAAGGTAAAATAAGTGCCTTAAGTAAGAAAAATAATTTTTAGATGATTCTCTGAACAAATGGTCAATAATATACCTTAAGTATTTTGGTTTGTATGGATAGTATGATCAAATATATGACAAGAAATGTACTTAGATAAACTTAGTACTAGTAATAAAAATGCATAAAATCGCTAAAACTTGGGTAGTTATTGGGCACCCTTAGTATTCATTTGTGTAACTCTAATGTAAATAATATCTTTACGCATTATTTATTTTCATGACATTAAATGTTGTCACTCAAACATAATGTAACCTAGCTAATTTTACACAATTTTGTAGCAACAATATATAGCCAATACGTTTTTTTTTTTTTTTTTCGTTCTTTAACTTTGATAAAGTTCTGAACTACGATACAGTCGGAGCCATTTTTCGTTGTTATGATTGGTCATCTTGAATTCCTACAAGAACCTAGAAGACTGCTGTAAGTATATCGGTAAAATGTTTCATATCAATATTTCGTATAATTTCACAAACTTTTATTTCCAGTCTTGTACTACATGTATTTTTTTTATTTATTAAAAAAAAAAATTTTTTTTATAGTGCCATTGAAATGTTTCGAAAATAAATGAAATTCAGCTCATATTATGTGGTATCATCTTAAGCTTGAATAATAAAAATTTTAATCAATAGATACAGAGATTTTTTTTTTCCCTGTAATTTTCCTTCAATAAATAATATACTTGATAAAATTTCTGGAGTATTTTAAACTCTTCATAATTTATTCCCGTATGATATTATAATGAAAACCAAATAGTTTTTAATATCTACATACGTAATTACTAATTTATGTAATTTTGATTGTGAGATATAAAAAGAAGAAAGGTATTGAAAATTTACATTTTATCAAAATAATTAAATGGAGTAAAAACAGTTGTACGATAAAAAATTTTATTAAGATCAAAGTTGGAAGGGGCGTTATTGCTCGTGTAATTTTGAAATAAAAGCTGTAGAGATTTTTTGAAAATTAACATTTCAATTTTTACATCAACATCATTTTGCATTTGTAAGTATTTTTTCTTATTATTATTATATGTACTAAATTTTTTTCAAATCTACATCTAGAGTAAATTCGAGGTCTTATTAATTGTAGTACTTACGATTTGATGAGTTTATATGTTGTCTTACAAACAAAAATATTATTTTTTGATCTAATAAAAAATACAGCATTTGTGTTTTATACGTATAATTTTAGTTTCATTCACATATAAACTACATGTTTGAAATTATTTTTATTACTAAGTATTTTTTTAATTCACATATCAATGTATTCGTAAATAAAAGTAGTGGTAATGTACCATACAAAGTTATTGTCTGTACACCAAAATTAGTTTGAATAATACAAATATTTTAAATTTTAGTAACTTTCACGCATTTATTTCAGTATCAAGAAAATATAAAAAAATATAACGTCAAGATGAAAGTTCTCTATACTATTTGCTTCAATTTTCTTTTAATAGGTAAGCTTTACAAATTTATTAAATAAGATCAATCTGTATTAGAATTTTCATTCTTTATTATTATCCAGTAGTCATAGCAAGCCAAGTGACTCAAGTCTTTTCTCGTCAAGCCTGTGACTTAGGTCCAACATACTGGTGTCCACCTAAATCGTAAGATAGTATCTACTTTTTTAATTTATCAAAGTGATGTAAATTTTATCTGATTTTCACAAATTATTATTATTAAATACAAGTTTTATAAATGATAGTTATTCAAACGTAAGTAAAAACTTAGATATTTCTAAATGTTTTAGGGTCAATGCACGATGTGGTTGGACTCATGATATGTGTGTGAAAAGTGGATACAGAAGAGCACTTCTCGGTAGCGATCCTTGCACTTGGGGTCCGTCTTATTGGTGTCCATCAAATTCGTAAGTAAATATTCAATATCAAAATTCCAAAAAAAAAAAAAAAAGTAATATCATGAAAAAAAAAAAAAAATAGTTACTTGCACGAGACTAGTTTTTATCATTTATTATAACCAGATATTATATGCTGAGTGAACACGAGCCAAAACCCATCACAATCATTCGATTTCATAAAAATAATAAATGTAAACTTTCTATTTATAGTAAGGTTGCTCGATGTGGTTTCACTCCCAAGATGTGTAGGGAGAAAGGATACAGAGGCTGAAGCTAATCTCCACGTAATAATTTGATACAAAAATATAAGAGGCGCGCACGAGAAACAAAAGAACAGCAATGATCAAAATTTAATATGGAACTTTTGGTTTATCAAAATAAATAAGTATTACATTTTTGAGTCAACTGGTTTTTTTTTTGTCCATTCGAAAAAAATCCTTATTTTCTTTCTCATTCGGTAAAACCTTTTCATTCTTCTTCGTTAAAAAAATTTTGCGTTTTTTAAAAAAAAACCATTTTATAAAATTGAACTATCAATTTTGAAAATCAATTGTTTTATTCTATTTTCATGTTTCGAATCAACTAATGTTATTGACAAAATAAGGACGAAAAGAAATAACCTGTAGGCCATAAGGTTGACAGCACTCGCTCCTCATCCGGTAAAAAACCAAAGCAGAAGCCAAAAAAAAAAAAAAAAAGAGGATCGACATCATCCCACAAAACTCCCATCGAAGAAATCAAGCCACCCGTTCTCGACTTAAAGATCTCCATTCCACCCCCGATCGCTCACGCACTCCAGGTACGAATCCAAAATCGCGAATGCGCGTATTGGAAGAGAAAAAAAAAAAAAAATGCACGCATAGGGGTGGTGTCAGCAGATGAACCGTAAGTACCCATCCGATAGGTCAACCCCGCAAAAAGCGAGAGAGACGGAGGTAAAGCTCTCGTCCAAGTATATAGGTATACACACTTGCAGGAAAAGACAGCATGGGGTCAGCTGTTGTGTGTTGCCCACACGCTCGAGCGGGGAGCGAGAAAAAGACAGAAGCTGCAAGAAAATATAGGTACGAGAGTAAGTAGTAGAAAAAAGGGCGCGAGAGAGAGAGAGAGATGGATCAGAGGGGCGCCCGATGCCTGCGTTGGGAGTGGGCATATATACACACGCGATGTACAGGGTGGATGGCCGAGAGCTCGTACAATACAATGGCTGGACGACAGGGAGATGGCGGGGGAAGGGAGAGCGATCGGGACTCTCTGGCGTTATAATACGTCCGCGCAGTGACCACGACGCGTGCGCGCGTGTGTGTAAGTATGTGTGGAATCGCTGTTTCGTTACTGCCTATTTTTTTCCTTCCGTCCTCTTTCTTCCCTCTTCTACTACTTCTTTTTTTTCCCCGCTGCTTTTTATTATTTTCTTTGGAAAACGATTTGAGGTCCCTTTACTATCTATACACTGCTGCTGCTCTTGGGTGCACCTATATAATATGTTATACCCAAGAGTTGATGTACGCGTGGCGCGTGCTCCCTTGCACCAGGCTTTCCTTTTTTTTTTTTTTTTTTTTCTTTTTTATTGTTACAGTCCGCTAAGAAGCCGAAAAATGCCCGGGACAACTAAACGGCCAGTTGGCCGGTGACCACTGCCGCCGATGCGACGACTCAAAAGGTGCAACGGATTCGGGTTAGGGGTTTTGATTTCTAGCGTGTACGCGTCCATAGCTGCAGGGTTTTGTTTTGACTTTGAGTTATTGGGTTTGAAGTTTGTAGCGGCTTGAATGCGTTTGACGCTTTTGGGATGACGAGACGTGTCGCACCGAGCTGTATTTCTTACGATGCGGAAGATAGTACTTAGGAGGGATTTTTTTTTTCCTTTCTATTTCTACCTCGATTCCTTCGATAAAAGATGCCTGAATGTATTTTCCTATTTCATACATTACACCAACAAATTAATCAACACCTAATAAAATGGGACACCACGAATGGTATTCTCCATCGTGTTTGCATTCTGATAAGATAGAGATTTATCGCGTGAATTTTACGTAGATGGACGTAATTACAAGTTTTGTTGATCAGGAAATATCTCGTACTGATTCAGCAGAAGTTGTCAAATGTATGTTGAAATGATGGCATTTTCTCAATAAGATATTTTTCTCTCTTGATTTGGAGAACATTCGCTACCAATCGGTGATGATAACTGATAAGAATTTAGAGAGTATACAATGTCATAGTAGTGACAAAGACATCATAATAATGACAACTATTTTAGATGAGGTGTAAAATATTCATGAAAAGTTCATCACATGTACCAAAACAAAAAAGTAAATGAATACCAAATTACGTACTAAATGCGCTTAATACAGAAAACACATTGAGACGCGTCACATGATAATTCAATTACTCAAATGACTTTTTAAAAGGAGACATCACAGATCCACTATCGAGATGTGAAATACTCGAGGAGGAAAAAAAAAATAAAATCAGACGAGATCTTGACAACGTGACAGGGGACTTTTTTTCTCGGCAGACCTTTGGATTTCACGCTCCACCTCTCCCACTTCCTCTGCATTATGAGTGATGCTCCACATCTTTTTTGCCCACTCGATCAATCAATTTTGACAGGATCTTCACACTTTTTAGTCTCTTTGAATAGAAGGGAAGAAAAATATAATAAAAATAAGTCGATACCTCACTTTAAATTCATTATTTCTGCATCACGCGCGTACGGTCGCTTTAGTATACAAGCTTATATCCACGCTCTCTTAGAAATATCAACGCAAGATCATATATACATATATTTCTTCTTTTTCCTAATAGTATTAAAATATAACCCATACATTTACTCCAAACGTAAATATACGTAAACCTATAATGTAAGTAGAGCTTCGCAAATAGTTTAATTCACTTACGCCACGCGCAATCCTTTTCTTTACGACGCTCGTGTTTGTATCACATAAATACCTACCGCATCGATCAACCGAGGATTAGCCATTACGAATTCCCGAAAACAAAAGTACATTTTGTATAATACAGCCATTCTCGTACTACGTGCCACGGAAAACGAAATCCAGATGATTTGGGCGACCCACTTGTGCCATTTTTTTTTTTTTTTTTTTTTTTTTTCAATTCAAAAAGGAAGGGTTGATTAGGAGGAAGGGGAGAGGGGGTTAGCGAAGACGATGCGTCGATCTCCGAGGCACGCGCACGAGTGAAGACGTCGCCGGGTTACTACACTGCCCTTGTATTCGCACACTCTTGGGTGCTGCTTCCTTTTTTTTTTTTTTTTTA
>NW_019379485.1:606052-735518 GCF_000648655.2 Copidosoma floridanum
CAATGGTATTAGGTTTTTATATGTTGGGTTATGGTTTTTGTAGATTACTACTTTTTTTTTTTTCTGACGTCTTATCAATAAAATATATTGCACTTTGCGTAAAAAAGGGGAACTAGAAATAAAATACGGAAACAGCACTTAAAAGAATGGCCTTTACAACAAATTTTCTATTAAACGGCACAAAAACTAATGCCACTTACGGATTCGGGGATCAAACCAGGAAGTGGTGCGCGCTGGGTGATTGATAAAGTAGATCTCGCCCTCGGGCGTCCTGGCCTGCTCCCATCCTTCGGGCAGTGGTCTCAAAGCACTGTTGGCAGCCGCCGCTGCTGCTGCCGCCACTGCAGCTGCTGAATTATTTGCCTTGCTGCTCTCGACGGCTGCCGCGGCTACGGCCGCGACGCTTGCCGCGGCCGCGGTTTTGCGAGGGTCCTCCCACGTCGTTGTTTTTGTGATGTGACTGAAACACAAAAAATTACCAAAATTTTATTTTTATTTTATGCATAAAGAAACTTATTTTATTATGAAAATTTTTTAGAAGATTAAATATTTATTATTACATTGATGGAATTAAAACACAATTTTCTAACCAAATATACAATAAAAAAATGATGTTTAATGTATAGTTTACAGCTTTTTAAATGATTTTTAGACTTTAAAAATGTTCTACGTTTTATAATTATTTGTTTTTGTTTTTGTTTTTTTTTTTTTTTTTCATTTTAAATGATGATGTTTACGACATTTCAACAATCATGCATTTTTTAATAAAAATACGAGGAAAATTTAGGAATCACCGCTTATATTTTGTATAAAATCTCATTTATAAGCAGCCAATAACATTTTCTTTTAAACAAATTTTTTTTTTGTACATCGCAAACATACTAAACGAATGCATAATTATTAATAATCGTTAATTTTATTGCCTTAAAATTGCCTATTATAAGCCAATCGAATATAAATTCAATTCAACGTCTCGGACAATGCCCTCAACTTGAAAACGATAAGCAAACGCAGCAGCCCATAATCCACTTAAAATACCAATACACAAATATATCAATTACGTTTTCAACGCATACACGTACCAGCATTTGTGTATACCTACGACGAAATAATAATCCAGCCTATTTTATAATAATCTATAAGTACAAAGGTGAATAAGCCAAGTGACTGAATCTAAAAAAAAAATCTCTACTCCCATCTCGCATTAAAAATAGAAAACGTATAATAAAAGAATATCTCGTGCATCTATACGTCGTGTTCCGTAAATAAACACACCTCGTGCACACGTATTATGAGCCCGAGGTGACGCCAGAAATAGTCCGAAGACACACGCGAGTAAGTATATAGATATTGTCATATACGTATGCCATACGCCACGAACCGAGCGATTTTCGGAGCAACATCGCGGTTTATCCCTCGGATGTCTGTATATAACATGACGTCACGCCTGAAAAGCCATTCGTACATGTGCGTGATGTCACGCTCACGATTTCTCATAATACACGCTGTGCACAGATCGGTATATACGATTGTCCGACCATTGCGTTGCACTGCAGCTCTCGTTTCCTTTTTTTTTTTTTTTTTTTCCTCTCTCGTACCACAAAGCAGCGGAAGATGATTTCAGATCGCAGAGTCGTTGCTTTGGCTTATACACGTGGAGAATAAAATTTTCGACATCGAGCTCGCGACACTCTGCTATTGTTGCTGGCGCCATGTACGGCACGTCGTTCGGTACAGTTTGAAGGGAAAAGCGGAAAATCTGCCAAGAGAATCACAAAGTGTCAAAAAGTGATTTATCGAGCACTTTACTGTCATTGAATCGCGAAGGTTCGTAATTTTATTGCTGCAGGTGAAAAGTGCAAGTATACAATTCGAAATGATATCTTATGCTGTATGAATTTATTTCAAGAGTTTCGGCAATAAACATTGGAGGGAGGATGAAATTAACCAAGTGTACGAGTATAACTCTTTTCGTGAGAAACGGGAAAAAAACATCGGGATTACGACATTGCCAAGTGTCTCATTTTACAAAAATAGACTTGCTTTGTGCTCTATACGTAAGTGTGTGTATATTTAACCCACGTGATTCATAATTGCTGCGCGTTTTTTTTTCTCTCTTTAATTCCTCGGGGATCCCAGGAATCGCTATACTGATTAAATAAAGATAATGCAACACATTACGTGTACGTTAGATCATCCGTACTCTCTACATGTTAACATATACTCGGTTCAATTGATATATTATTTTTTATCGCATACTTTTTGATCATAAGAATATGATTGTAAAACTAGGTGAAGGAGATTTCAGCGTCAGTGTGTAAAAATGTAGTTTTTTAAATAAAAAAAATTGACCAGAATCTTTCTCGGACCGGAAGACGTACGATATTTTTTATCAAGGCTTTTACCATTTTAACCAAAAACTAAGTGCCGAAAGCTGATAATTTTCACTTTCCAGCTGACGAGCGTAGAAAACTATACCTTGAAACGTTAAATAAAAAGTCTTTTAGTGATATAAACTGAATTTGAAGACTATAGTTGTGAGTGAAGACATACCACTGCACAAAGTGAATTATACTTTCATTGAATTGTTAAAACTTATACCGTTTTTTTATTCACACGAGAAAAAACTGACACGTTGTCAACAGGAGTCACGTTGGAACATCCTTGAACAAAGACATATAAACATTCAAGTTTCAAGAATTAAAAAAATTGGCAATATCTTTTTTAATCCCGTACTTCCGGTACATGATGTATGAGAACGAGTTTAGTCAAATGTAAGCTTCATTATCTAAGCTCAAAATGGATTATCAATTTGTGAAATCTAATTAATGCCTACATATATACATGTATGATATTATACAATCAGCTCAAAGAGTAAGCAACAAATCCATGGGGAAACGCAATGGTTTCTCGAGTATACAGCTGCCGTTTCGCCGCTCGTCAGAAAAGTGAATGAACGAACAATTATTATGAATGAAAACTGAGATAGAAGAAAGAGGGGCGGGAGTAGGACGGGGCGCTCGCTTCACTTAATACCGCAGTGGGCATATATATAAATATGTAATGCACTGGAGTTGTCGGCTCGAGGAATGCAGAAATCGACCTCTCGCTCGCTCCTTTCTCTGTTTACGAAGCTCGTGTAAGTATATACTAAGCATATATAAGTACGAGTACGAGAAAAGAGCCAGTGTCACCCCGTTCCTCCCCGCTTTTGGAGGCTTTAAAAATAACGCGCCAGACCTCGACTCGCCTTTTTCTTTTTCTTCTTTTTTCTTTTATTTCCGCGATGTCGACGCTGTCTCCGATGTCCCGCGGAGACACAAAACAATGGCGCGCGGCAGATGGGTCTCTCTGTACTCTATGTACACAGATACGTGTCTGGACAATATGACGGGGTTGAAAGGAAGCAGGATCGAGACTTGATGAAAATACATGGACACGTGGATAAAGTACGAAAAGGGCTAAAAAGCCAATGGGAGGTGATACCGTGTATACGTGAATCCGCAGAGATTTTGTGAGTTTTGATGCGGAGTTATTTTAGGATATGGATGAAGATCGGGTGTCTACGAACTACGTGGGCGAGATTGAAGGACGATTTCGTTCGGATGCGTGTTTTGCAATGGTTGAGCAGCGTGATAGGAAAAAAGAGGGTTGAATAGGTCGAGATTTTTGGAAAATTACGAGTCGAAGGGAATCACATTTTTTTTAATGTATATGTATATGGGTTTGAAGTTGCTGTCGAATCTGCTCTTTCGGGTGTTACCCTCAGCACAGAATAAAGATTCAATGTTCATTAAAAATTAAATTGAAACTGAATCACTTGTAATTCGAGATCCAATCGTTAGTTTAACTTCCGCTCGAACAAAAGCTTATTTTGATCACTTTTAATTGAATTTCGAGTGGATATTCTTAACTTTAACTTTGTGAGCTGCGTTACAACGAAAATAATTGGACCGTGATTTTTGATGATAAAAATAATTTTCGATTGTTATGCCGCCCGTATATATATATATATATATATATTTTTTTTTTTCTCCAGAGTGGAAACAAAAATGTGCCGGGAAAACCAGATTAGTCAAGCAAAAATAAAGATTGAATTATACGTGTCACAAGAAAACTTTTTATTTTCAACTACGATTCATTGCCTTTGTCTCGTGATTTTTTGAAAATTTCGACATAAGTACTCGAAGAGAATTTTGAAAACTACGATAATCTCTGGTCCACACCGATAACTCCAATTCCCCGTAAACATCGATTAAAGCAAAATCAATCCCCACTTCATTCGTAAAAGGCGTGACCTCAAATTTATACATCTTCCAGTTGAGCAAGTACTTTCACGTTGTTGAAATAAGATCATCATTAAAGACAGCTCCTTAATTGTTTTAATCCATGTATAAATAAATGTTCGATCGAAGGTGAACTACCGTTGTTTTCCAATCAATCGGATGAAAACTCGTGGCCATCTCCTGTCTCCCCTACTTCTGTTTTGGGTAACCGACTACCAAACGCCACGCCGAGCTGGTCACCATCACCGACAAGTTGGCACTGGTCCAACCCGACGACGACGGCTTCGTCCACGTCAGAGGCCTCGTGCGTCCCGACGTGGTAGTCGTCGACGTCGCGGTCGACGCGAACCTCCTCGGCGACAGCGCGGCGCATACGTGCGCGCACACACCGGGGCTCCGATATAGGGGAGAGGAAGGACGCCAGAAGCGGAGATGGGTGTATTTTTACACCGGACATCGCGGCGCCGGACAACTCGTAAATAGACACTCCGAGCAGAGCGAGAAAGAGCTGCTGCACGTCAACCACTCTCTCCTTGTCCCTTGCACGTTGGGAGCTAGAAACGTTCGGGAGGATCGCACTTCGCTCGCGAACTTCTTTTTTCGCCTTGGCTGCTTAAGAGAGTTTGCATAGGTGTGAGTATACGATGGATATGCTACGGAAACTTCGTTTCATTGTGCCTCTTGATCATGCTCGCGCCACATTTTTTACCATTTTTTGTAATTTAATGTTCATTTCTACGTATTGCGTTTTGAAAGTCTAATGCTCAACAATTTAATTTAATGTGTCGTGTTTTTCAGGATGTTTGTTCCCAAAACAAAAATAATAATGGAATTATAAAATATTTAGGTCACTCGACGGTTTTCCTCGCTAATCACTCGACATGAGGTTAGTAAGTCTCATTAAAGTTTTGCATTTCTTCCCTCCGAGTGCCTTTTTTTTTTACTCATTCGGCATTCAGTTTCTTGCTGGTGCTCTAATTGCACCAATTAACGTTACGTAAATCGCTTCATTATAGGTTTAACACAAAAACAGATAACTTCGGCTGAGGCAATTTTCGATTCTTTAACCTCATTATGATTTTCCTTTCAAGTCTATTGTGTATTAAAAACACATTACCTCTTACGCTAAAAAAACCTCGGTACTTTCATCAGAAAATAAAAAAAAATGGAACATCATAGATTAGCATCTGTGTATCTATGTCATTAACGAAATTACGGTATAGGTTGACACCACAAAGGCGAAACAACAGTTTTAATGAAAATCAAATGAGGTTTTAAAAAAAAAGTACTTGGTCAAAGAAACGTGATAATGCGTGTAAATGAACTTTGAAAAAAACAAGTGGAGCCAGGAAATCAGGCGCCAAGATCAAAAATAGATGAAATAAAATTTTGACATCGAAATGAAATAAACACTAAAACTATTTTTGTACTTGAGCCTATTGAAATTAGTTAAATGCTATCCAACCATGTACCAAACTAGCATTGCAAATTGTTTTCAGTTACATAGATTACAAAACTATTACAAGTATTTTTTGGCCGTTTTTTCACAGGGTCAAAACAACATCATGATTTTGAATAAAATTACCTTTATTTTTCAAAAAGACAGCTGCGTACGAAAATAATACACAAATTTTTTACTGGGACTTCATTAAATCATGTTGAAACTAATAATCATTAAAATAAAATGTATTTCCAGTACTATCCATGAATTTTTATTTTTTTTTCACGGGATTACTTGAAAACGCTTTAAAACTGGAGTATACTAGTAAAGAATACATCGATAATCGAATGTAATTCTTTACAATCATATACTAATATATTTTATTTTTAATATTGTACGAAAAAAGTACCGGTGTCGATTTTTACCAATATGTTATAGAACAGTGGTGCGAAACCACCATAAAGTCTTTAAGTTGTTTATAGTCACTTTTTTTGTTAACTAATAGTTGAAGCATAATAGAAATGTCAAACAAAGTTGGTGTGAAAAAAAAAATCAACAAACGCATATCGCTGAAATAGTAGGCCTATTTTTTTACTGTGACGTTTATAGGTTCCTTGTGAATTGTCATGGCATGTTACAGACGAATGAGAGCTGTATCCGCTTAGGTTTTAACTTTAGAGAATTTTCATAGATAAAAACAAAAACAACAATTGCAACAAACGGCTAAAACCTTACTTCACATCAAATAGCCCGAATCTTCGAAATCTACAAAAGCTAAAAAAATACATACCTACATGTACACACTGTGAACATAATAAAAACGAGCCAAAGTACCGCAACGCAGAGCGGAATATTATTTTCTATCCGTATATACTTAGTCATGCAAAAGTGACTGGACGAGCTACGTAACATCTCTTGCAGCAGCCGCGACCGTACTTACCGCTCACGAGTAAAGTGCCGATGAACGCTTGCCTCTAAGCCTCCACACCTATAAGCATAATACTACACACGGCTCTCGGGTAAAATAGAGGGAGAGAGAGAGAGATGTGCTATACCTACAGGTGTGTCGCGAGGTCCTTAGCCTTTCTCATCTTATCTCCCTCCTGAGCCTGCGGTGTCGTCGTCATTTACAAACGCTCGAGCACGCGTGCGCCGTCTCCAACCAACAACGAGTTTTCTTAGCCAGCTGCCTTTCGACTGTTGTCAATTTCCCAAAAACTTACATGTCTCGTGGAAAATTAGCTTACTTTCAGTTAGCATCGTAACGTGTTTAGGTACAATTACCACAACAGGGTCGTAAACAGTGCAATGTACATCTAACTCGCAGTTACTTTCAACAGGTATATAAAATCGCCGATTTTGTGTTGGTTTTCTAGCACCACATATAATATGCAATTAATCGTAATTTTATGATAAAAAATAATTTAAAATTTATTACGTATGGCTATTTCAAACGACAAAAACCAATGAAAAAGTGTTAAAAATTTAAACTTTTTTGAATTGTACTATTTCTGAACATCATTTTAGACACTTGTAACTCAATGTTTAAACAATGTTTTTCATGGTTTTCCACATCAACTCTACATTTCATTTGTATGTTTTTATACCTAATAATCCACTATCAAAAGTATCATGATATTTGTAAGAACTTTACTACTCGTTGATAATTTATGTTTCATATTAGATAAAAAACATGTCTAAATTATTGAATTAATTCTTAATATACGATAAATAAAAATAAAACTCAACTAGATAAAGTACTGGACAAACCTATAAATCTTACCAAAAAAAAAAAAAAGGAAACTTGTTCTTTGAATAAAAATGGCTATCGTATGATAAAAACATTTTTGCGGCTCGTACCCTGTAATGTATATACTTTTACGATACATAATAATCCAACAGTATAAAAGATATTGATTTTTATATGGATTATGTAAGGTTACCACAGTGAAAGTATGCCATAAATTCTCGTTTGTTTTTACTGCCGTTGTATGCAAAACCTGTTGACTCGCAAAACATAGTCGACGACACCTCGATTGTATACCTTAAAAGTTAAGAGAAACGAAAAAATCCGAAAACAATGCATCTGCTTCAATAAAGTCACGTGTACTGAGTATAAAGTAAGGTGTAGAAAACTAATTGTAACAACATTCCCACATAAAAAAGAATTGCTCATTGTTGTCTTGGGGCTGTCCTATACGTATTGGTAAGTAATGGTAGTTTTCGTCACAAAAGTGACATCGCCACCGGGGATATTTTACGGTATGAGGGATTTTTTTTCTACCGAGGTAACAATAAACGTCCAAATGTCACGAAAAACGTCCCGAGGTAGGTTATTACTAAACATCCACAATACAAGTCTTCTACTCACGTTCCTGATACAAAGAAACAACGAAAAAAAAAATGGCACGTACTCATGATCCATCTTATCTTCTTATCCTCCAACATTCGAACGAAAATTGTGTTATGTGCAGTATCGGCGATTCCCGTACGTGAGAATAATTAAGTTACGTGCACCGAACCGTACAAAAGCTATACATAGCTCTTTTTTTGTGCACCAAGCGATACTTAAGATTGGGTGATGAGAAAGAGACAATCCTGCCACTGAGAGTTCGAAAGTTATTGTTGGCACACATGGTTACTCATCAGGGGTGATTCTGGCGTTATCTGTATTAGGCTCGTCAACTTACTACCCTCATAGACATAAGAAGAGAAATAGGTAAATTTGACAAAAATAAAAAAAATAAAAATAAATAAATAAATAACGAAACGCCTTAAGGTTATTAGTTTTATACGCAAAATACTGGATGTTTGTTGAATTTTTTTGTTTTGTTTTTGCAAGCTTTGATCTTTTGTTTCACTGTTAACAAACTGGTTTGACCTTGTAAATTTGAAGGACTTTTCCAAACTTAACATCGTTAAACATTAAAATAAAATATATCATGTACATTATGATCAGGTAATGACTCTCAACAGTCATTAAGCAGATAAGTTAAGGAAGAGCGGGCTTTTGGCCGCATTTTATTGACAATCGAACAGTTATACTGTCAGGCTATTTTAAAACTATAATTTTTATCCGTGGATTGTCCGAGTTATTGAAAATACTCAAACAATAAAATAGATGTCAATACTGTACAAGAGAAGATTGTTCGATGAAATGGTGAAGGTTCTTCAAGTAATAACATTGTAAAATCTTACGAAAATTTTACAACAAATCATGGTAATTTATATTCCTACTCGGAAATATCAAATCTATTACTGATCATGGAGAATTTCATACAAATAATAACAATAATAGTTTATCGTCCCTGAACTACACGTTACAGCCAAAAAAAAAAAAAGGTTTTAGACACTTGGATTTTAAACAATCGCTTTAAAGTAGCGCTTTTTGTCTTGAAACAATCCACAACTCGTACACATCGATTACGCGTGCAAGTGCACTTTTTCAAACTAGATACACGCTTCTAGAAAATATAGGGCAAAAAAATCGTAAGTCAGAACACATAGATTTGGGATTACGTATACGTCATGTGAGTGTGTACCTCAGGCAGATACCCGATCGGGGCTCTATATATCTCGCTCACGTGAATAACGCATGTATGCGTAGGTAGAAGGCATATACGCACGCAGTCGAAAAAACTAATGAGCGTATAGTCAACCGGGCGACCCTGGGGGTATTTTGCGAAAGTTCCGCACCACTTCTGGATTGGTAACACGGATCCCGTCTGTCCAGCTCGGCTCCTTGATGGTCATGTGTCTTTTACTTTTGAATCTTAAATAAATGTTGAAATCTCCGAAAAACCTTAAGTAATACCGTAATTGAAAACAATGATATTTACTTAGCACATATTCCATACACGAAAATCCATATCCTGTGGAACTTAGATGTTGTCTTCAACCCAGTATTACATCTCTAATTTATCTGGACAATTTAAGTGCTGGTACAACTGGAAATGCCAATCAAGTGGCACTATAAAAGCAATTAGAGTTGCACTGTACCTTTACGGATAAGTAAATACTTTTAGTTCACTCAACCATCGATAGCACATACTCGCGTTTTTGACCCAAGCTCGTATTTATATCATCGCTTATTTGTGACCAGATCAACATTTCTAACTTTCCCAAAACTGTAGTCAAGCTTGTTTCATGCGTTAATTTAAGGAAACATTGTTACTTCCCTATGAGCTATATCTCAAGCTCTTCAAATTAGTCACTTTGGTGCAAAATGAAGTACGATGTGGTAGAAAAATGGACAGTTCTAATGGCCATTCAAAGGAAAAGAAGCATCTTTTGTATATGAGATTTCGGGATTTATTATGCCACTAATCTTGTTTGCAAATATTTTTTTAAAGTGAAAAAAAAAGAGTCATTTAGTAGAATCAAGTTTGTCAAGGTGAAGACATTGCAAATTGCGGAGTCTGAAAGATGTGACATTAAAAAATGTCGTACCAAATTTTATTTTTATTGCGCTTGTATCTCCAACGATTAAATACACATGTACGGGACATTTGCGCGTGTAAGTACTGTAAGAAGGCGTTGACACGCCGCACATTATATATATATGCAAATACTTACACTATTATAAGTTTATAAAGGTGTATACCCTAGCGCTCTCAAAGGCGCGAGCGCCCGAGCGACCCTGGACCATTGCGAGCAACGTGAGAGAGCAAAAACTTCTACTAAACTAAACGTATGATGGCCTCTATGTGCACGTATCACGAGTCACTCGCCCAATGCGCTCTGGCTGCAACTTTCACCTGTATATACTTTTATACCTATACGTATATATAATCGAGATATAAATATATATGCTCGTGTATACCAATATGTGATACGCTTACGAATCCGTGCGTCCGATAGAACAAGCGAAAATAAATATAAACGTGATAGGTGTATAGCACGATGCCAGCTGTTGGGTGCGTGTGCGGTTATTATGTGTAATAAGTTATGAAGTCACGGATACGAGTATTGCGTACATAGTTCGAACAGAGTCAGATCGGAGATAGGTACGTATATATTGTGGGTGATTTTTTAGATCCGTTCGAGGTTGCATGCTGATAGGTATGTCTTGACGACGATGATGCTGTCTTGGTTTGACGTGAATTAAAATTAATGCGAATGTCAGCGATTGCATGTTTTAAAAAAATGTGGCAGAGTATAGTGGCATATAGGAATTGTTCTTGAAAGTTAGGAAGTTTAAAAGCATCCTCTGCATGAGCAATCGGTATAATTGACGAGGAACTGAAGGACCAGTTCGAGAAAAAAAATGTGTATACGTATATATAATATAGAAGCTAATCAAGAACTACGCCCAAATTTATTGGTTTTGCAGGTTATTTTTATCCACATTTTTGGGTTTTCCACATCACCGGTTGATGACTGGATACAAGCTTAGCGTGTACGAAAAAATCTGTAAAAAATCAGCTCCTCTTACGTGGTCTCGAAGTAATTAAAGATTATGTTTCTTAGATTCATCCTCGGGATGGGTTTAATTTTATGGAAAATAATTTACCCAATACATAGTACAAACTTGGAGGGAAGGTATCGCGAAACACTTTTTGACAAATTTTGAAAGTATAATATCTCGGGAGATAACATGAACATAAAAGTTGTATGCATTGTATCAACGTACGTTTTACAAGTACAGAATGAAGTACCAGGAGTAAGCTTTGGTTGAAAATCGAGCAATAAATTACGTACGAGGCAAAAAAAAATTGTATAGACGAAACCTGCACAAGACAATACGAAGCAAAGAAAAAGCTATACAAAGATTCGTACTATTAGTATGTACAACGATGATAATGCCGATATCGTAAATTAAGGCAGCTGTCATTCAAAGAACAACGAGCTGTCGGGCTCTTTGAGAAATGTCGTAAATCACGCGTGCAAATTTGAAATTTCCCGAGATACGAGTCACCGTAAATCAACGATAAGTGATTGTTAGAAGGACACATTTTTATTTCGACCCGATCGCAATAATAATACGCAAATAAATTTTCGATTTTTCGCGCGTTTTATTGCAGATATAGCTTTCCACGTGATAACGTTCGAGCGATTTATGAACATTGATACGCCGGAGATAGGATCGTACGCGTTGCGTTAGTCTGTGGGGACTGCGCTGGTACAAATTTTCTCAGCAAAATGAAACAACAGAAATTAAAATGTTACGATGACTAAGAGGGTCCGATGTATAAAGAGTTACGCAATAGTAATCAAACACCCCGTTTGACTGTAGTTTGTTTAATTTATTTGACAATTAATGCAACTACTAAAGTAATATATTCAAAGAACGTAGTATACAATTAAATTAAATTATGGACTGCTACCAGCTATCTTATTATTACAAATAAGCGTGTTTGACGTAAAGAATTGTATTTCAAAATTATCCTCTAGAGTGACAATAATTTTGTGAAAAATACATTCGAGTTTCAATGTTTACGCTTCTCCATTTGCAATATTTTTGCATTTGTGGAAAAATACAGCAATTAAGCGTATAAAAAACATGTATTGCCATATTGCGCGTTAATTATACGGTTTTAACAGTTTTAATTTCTTTTTTTATAAAATTATATAAATCTTTTATTATAGTTTAATTTATACGGTAAACTCATCATTAGTTACACTCATTTCTGATATAAGCACGTATGTATATAATTGAATAAAAATATGTAACAATAATTAAAAACAAAAAAATTACTAGAAAATAAGTAATCTTCACAATAGTTTTATTATATGTCATGGAATTTGCACCTCAGTTAATATATTCGTTAATTTTTAAAGGGACATTGATATTTGAAACTCTTTAAAGATAATCTATTTATATCTACTTTTTTCATACCGAATCAAAAGAACCAGTACTTACAAAATCGTTTATTAAAATAGGATGAAGCAAGTTTACGATGGGGTGACTAATTTCTTTCTACATAAAATTTAAACTGTTTTAATGTATGTATACACACATGCAATTTATAACAAAAAACATTGCTCATAGTTTATTTTTCTACCTACACAAATCTACAAAAAACAAAATGATAATAAAAACACATGTCGTGAATGTCACAAGTCTTGATTAATGGATAACCAATTGATCTTTCTGCCAACTAATTCAATGTATACCTGCATAGTTTATTGATAAGTACGAGTCATATACTGACATATGAAAAAAGGCCTCATTTGCGAGGTGATAAATATTTGTTAAATTTTCAGTAACAATGCCTCAAATGAAACAATCAATTTAACTTTTTTTTTTTTTTCACAGTACTGTTGTTTTTTTCAATTCGACATCAGCTCGAACTCAAGCCGAACCTCACGCGCGCTCGTGCACCGTTATTTTATTCATACGAAATCCTCATGAGCGTCATCGTCAAGAGAATTTGAGAAATAAGTCACGCACCGGAGAAGAAGTGCGTCAGAAATCAGGAAACACATGATTGCGAACGCGTGACCTTAAACAAATACACCTAAGTTATAGAATAAAGCTGCGATACAATGATGCGAGAGAGGGAGAAAGGGAGATGAATCGACGCGACTCGTTGCGATTTTTTTGTTTCCTTTCATCCAACAGCTATACAACGAACCGCGCAACGTAATATCCGATGATTGATAGGTAGGTATCGGCACAGATAGGTATATATAAATATATATAGGTGGAAAGTAAAAAGGGGCGATCTTACGGAAACTTTTTGCGTCATCGAGTATATATACGTAAAACATGTACGCGCACATAATCACCAGAACGCGTATATATATATATATATATATATATATATATATGGTTACGAGGCCGTTCTTTCTTTCTCCGTGTAGATCCGCGAGTTCCGTCTCTCGCTCGCGCGGGGCACACATAATATATGTGCGCCAATGTTAATCAGTATAATCACGTGGGCAACGAGGCAGCGCTTCGCCGAGCAGCAGCTAACACGCATCACGGCCCCAACTTCCTTCCTTTCCTACTTCCATTTTCTCGTTCCTCTTCCGGTCTCTACGTTTATCCGTCTGTTGTCTGTCTGTTTGTATGCGCATTATAATAATATTGTACATACGCGCGAGCTATCCCTCTCTCGCGAAGCATCGGTGGGAGCTTCGATTTTAAAGTCAACGAGCAAAGGTACGTGCGGCTCGCGCGTGCCATTTTACACATACATAACGGACAAAATAATGGTTTTTTAAAGTCTCTCGAGTATAGTTATAAAATTTTCACGAGCGCCAATGTTGGTTTTACAATCGAAACTTGCGTTTTTCAAAGAAATTTTCTTGTGCCTGGGAAATAAATTTACCTGGCTTGGAAAAATAGTTTAGTGGATAACCAACTACTTTTATTAGTTTGTTCGATTCGGTTGGGAATGATTTTGCAGCCACACAACGTTAACTTAATTCTTTTCTTAAAGCAGATTGTTTTTTTTTTTTTTATCAACTATTTTTGTACTTACTAATAATTATACACTGCAGGTTGTTACAGAAAGCATCTTTTCGCGCTGTTCCTTTGCATTAAAAATTCAAGCATACTGCGAGTAAAATTTGCGCAATTTTTAAAAATAATTAATCAAACGATGTAGATGCTAGTACGCATTGGAATGCACTTGTTGCAATTATTTTTGAATTATGCGCGGACTCACGAGCACTTACATACGTATCCATTAAAAAATAATTAAACGAGCTCATATCGCGTGTTTCGGATTTGGAACTCAATTATACTACACTTCAACTTTAGCATCTTACGTACTGTAATGAATCTGTACACATTCAAATACTTGATTTTACACTGCAATAAATAATATAATGAAGGAAAAAAACCATTCGCATTACATTTTTCCTCTTAACTATCTTTTATTAATGTGACAAGTCGTTTTTCAAACGTACACACATCAAGAGCCCATACGTGTAAAAAACAAACAAAATAGACACCTGATGCGACTAAACGAAGAGAAAAAAAATTTTCCTGTAACGAAAGACGAACTGGGGCTGTGTGTAAGGTACACCTTGGTACGCAAAAGTACGTTATCCAGGAAAATATAATTTTCTTGAAATTAAAAAAAAAAAAAAAAAAAGTATGGAGCGGCACTTTGAGTGTAGAAGAGCGCACGTTCGCTGCGAATGTTACGTGTGCTACGCGTTCGACCTCGGCGCTGTTATATCATGTCTGATTTCAATCGTTACAATGAGTGTTTGATTTTTTTTTTTTTTTTCCTCCTGTCTTGCTGTTTTCGACTGGCAACGCACATCCGTGTGCTCTATTAATTAATCGATGTAAGCCGCGTAGGTAGATATCACGACAATGTGTTGCTACATCATGTGTTTGACTGTTGTTATCAGTTGCCTTGAAAAACAACTGAATCCTACATACTTACTGTATTCAAACATGATCACTAAAGTTCACTCAACGTTCCAATAAGACTAGGCAATTGAATGTATTTACTTAATAAGAAAAAAAAAAAAAAAAATAGAATCGCAACGATTAAATAAAAATGATAGTCGAAAGAATTGTTTTAACATTCAATTTTTTTCTTTACTGCAAAGTTGTAATGAAGTAAAAATACAAATTAGGCAGAAGAATAAGACAAAGAGTAATACGTATACAGAGAAGAGCGTGAAATGATTATCTTCAACACTCGATGAGATGGATAAAAAAGATCAAAACAGGTAGTGTGGATTAAAGTTTAGGGGCAATTTATATGATAACAGTGGGGATTTATTGCGAATGTTAGGTGTACAGTGAAACACAGTACTTATTATCCAGTAGTATTCTCTTGAAAAAGAGATTGATAAGGTGATAACTAAGTAGGTAATTTTGTTGTAGGCTTTAGATAACATTTACTTGCTCTCGTAATGTATATTTTAACAATTTTAATAATTATAAAAAATGTATTTTGCGATACGAAGCAAACATTTATTACAACAAATATCTACCAAAACAGATTTATACTAAAATAAACTATAACTCATCTTTTGGGGCAATTATGAACTAGACCATACATCCCTACCACCTTGTCACCACAGCCATCGCCTTATCACCTCTGCCACTGTCATTGTTTGACGTTCATACTCTATAGCTAAAGGATACGAATCATTATCTCTTGAGAAGCGTGTTACCTGCTGCGTGGCACTACGGTAAATACGTGCCTTGTATAGATAATGAACAAGAAATAAGAAAAAAACGATTGTAGTCATCTGTTTTCGTCGATTACGTATTATTGCTCTATGTATTATTCGTCCTGGAAGCTGGTCCGTAAACTAGAATAAATTAATTACAAAATAAAATATAATTAATTTTTGTGACACGACAAAAAAATGTCAACTGTATGAGAATTAAGTAAATGTTGAAGGAACTGTGAAATATAAACTAAAATATTTATGTTTTCGTTGATTTCTTTTCGAAAATAGTCTCAAAATTTACCATCATAGTATTATAAAAAAAAAAATACAAGTACTTGTGAAATATCGATACGAGGAAATTATCTAACTTTTTCTGTTTAAAAAAAGTAATGAGGTTTTATCCAAGAAAAACGTACCTTATCTCAATGACAAGCTTAACACGTCGGTAAAAAAAATGAGCGATGTAGATTTTGAGTTTCAAAAAGATACGATAATGATTTTTATGTCTCGACAGGTGCTAGCACCATTTTAAGTTCAAATAAGTTACTATGTCAAGAGAGACAAATAGAGTTCGTTATTAAAGTTTTTTTGTTCCAACATTTTTTAACTAAATAAATTAGTATGCTAGTCAATTTTCTCGTATTAAGAAAAATATTATATGTATCGGTTGATTTTCTAAAAAAATCAGCGTTAAGTTTTATTTCAGAAAACTAATTTATAGAAAAATATCATTAATTGTTAAAAATCATTTTTTAGTACCTTAAAATTAGGTAAATCAGATAGTATCTATCTGAAACTCTAAATAAAAATATAATATTTTTCACAGTTAGTTTATCAACAAGTACAAAAAAATAAATTAATATTTAAACGACTTTTTCTTCAATACACATTGTCAATTCGGTATATTCATTAAAATTCGATAACGATCTGTTTGCACATTCGAGTCGTATACATTTTTTCTCTTTACGACGACTAACTCATTATTTTTGGTAATGGAAGACAAAGAGAGAGAGAGAGAGAGAGAGAGAAAGATGATGAATTTAATGTAATATACTTTTGAGTTGAGACCCTTACTCTTAAGGAGAACAAGCTGGTATAGCTCACAACGGTAACCCAATATCATTTTAGAAAGCGTAGAGCTGTTATAAAGTTCGAAAAAACGCTTTGACGGAAAATTATGGCCCTAAAGACCTTGAGACCCACACCGAAGTGTATCACATTGGACTCGGACTGGCACGAAGACGAGGAAAAAAACTGAATGGGGGAACAAAAGGCTGGCCCACGTGTGTGAGAAAAAGAGAAGGAAAAAAAAAATTTCTCTTTCCTACTTTAGAACAACACTAAAAAAATAAGAGCGAAAAGAAGTGCCGCTTGTTTCTCCGTAAAGAAGATCGCATTAGACCGGATTTCCCTGGAACTTGTCCTCCCCATTTCTTTCTTTCCTGCAGCTCGATGTCGAGAATTTTTCTCTAGCTACCCAATGCCTATCTACCTAATACAGGTACAATATCCCAAGGGGATATTTACTAACTTCTTTGGTTGAGGAGGTTCTACATCTCTCACGGAACATGCGACTTTACTGTTTGAATCTCATGGATTACAAATAATTGTTTTTGTCTTTAAAAATACATCACTGTTAACTTTAATGGTGAAACATAAAATTAAGAAAAATAAGGATACATTTGTGTTTTTTTTAATCTTAGGAAATATATAGAATAGCTTAATTATGTTTTGATTGTCATATTCTGTCAAGGAGTAATAATAATAATCAAGCGTTCGAGAAATCAATTAATTCATAGCAGAAAAAAAGTAATTTATTAAAAAGAAAAAATGTTGACAAAACATTGGCTTCATGTGAAAGTCGTTTGTGAAAATGTTATAAATTAAAAGAAAATATTAACAATTAGTAAAAACTACTTACTACAAAAAAAATTAGAACAGATTATTTTTTTCACATAAACACTTGTCAGCCCATAATACCAATAAGAAAAATAAAAGTAATCGTAAACTTATAAAATGTTCATCTAAACCTAACAACGCTAATCACCAATCGCGTTGAAATGAAAGCGCATCTCCTTTAAAACACAAAACAGCAATACACGCTTTTCAAAGCCCAAAATAGGCTAGTAGTGAGAAAATGTCAAACCATGGAGAGAACGAATAAAAGAGTCGAGACGAAAAGAAGTGAGTCAGACGAGCCAATTGTCGAGCTAGAGCATCGTGAGAGAAAAATATCACATCACTAGACGTTCAACCGACTGATGTGGCCTAAGCTCTCTGGGTTCAAATGTAATAAGGCTTGTAACAAAGGCGATCGGTGTTTTTTTTTTTTTTTTTTTTTCCTACTTCTTCCTTCTCCGGGGCCATGATTGTCTGTGAAACGAGCCCCCCCCCATCTATGAAAGAGGAAAAGCGTGGAAGAAAAGGGGGCGCGAGAAAAGAATGACGATAGAAATTCGACTGCGGGAAAATTCGAGTGTTTGGGTTCTCTCGAGCTGTAGCCAGTAGGTTCTACATTGTACCGATCACAATCAAACCTCTTTTGGGATAACGTGGTCCGGTCATGAATATTAAAGGATTATCAAGTTTTTATGAACCGATTACTCTCGAAGGAGTCTTACATTTCAGGCTTAGACAATAGGCAATATTTGTGAGGGAAAAAAATTTTATTTAATATCGGTTAACAATTAACATGTATTATGAAAAAAAAGAAAATTTTTTATTTTTAAACTACGGTTTGAACATTTTCACTACAAACTGAATTTTTTTTTTTTTTTGTATGAAAGTTTAATGTTTTTAATGTCCAATAATTACATATCACTATCAGCATCGATTAATTAATTTATTAATCACGTCTCAAGCGTTTGTAATATCCTTTATTTTCTTCAAAGCAACATTTTACTCGTGTATCTAAATATCATGTAACCAAAATGATCAATTAGACGTCAGTGCATCAACATTTAAAAAGATGCTTTAGCATCATTGAAATACTCAGTGGATGTGGCTTGATTAAATTATAAAATTTACGGGCTTACAATCCTACACTTACCGAAATAGTCGCGTAAATCAAAATAGGAATTTATTTTTGCTGAACCTTAAATTCGTGTCGCTATATGTATAGTCATCCGATCGGTATGGACGGATGACACAGTAATTCAGCGAAAGCTATGCCAAATATTCTTTAATCGGTAATTGTAAAACGCCAAAAAGCACGCGAATAATATCTATTAAAATTGTTTCTTGGGAGTGAAAAATGTACAATTTTTCCTCTCCAACTTCATCTCTTGGAAAATGGGGAAAAATAGACAGTAATATTTTCCCAAAATGGAGAACGCGATCGAAAATAAGTGGTTGCGTTGAAAATTGACACTCGAATGAAGAAATACCGATCCGACTCGCAAACTCGAGAACTCGAGTAATCTCAAAATCCACGAAGATCAACGAGTGCAGATTTTCATACCCTTTTTCGACACCTTACGAAACCCATGCACCCAAAAAACCCTATACTATACGCGTATACCTTGTTATACACGTAACGCAACACTATATAAATATAAGGTACAAGTCCGCGTCACTCGCGCGTATACTCACACGTGCACGTAATAAACAAACAGCATTCCACGGGTAGCCCTTTTTTTTTCCTCAATCGCCATTATATGCACAACTTGGGAGATAGTACGTACATAGAAAACCACGCACCGTCAAAGCCATTAAAAGCTAAACCGATACACACACACACACACACACTCTCAAAGTTATGTAATCCAATCGTCGCGCTCCGCAAAGTCGTATACACCCTATGGCTTATTATGCATTACCAGAGAGTCCCTCTACATGTACTCCTATATTTTCTCCCTTTCCCTCTCTTTTACCTTTACACGACTGCAACGAACAAAAGTGGAATAACACAAGGATTCAGCTTTGGGCAAGTTATGCATGCCATGTGTTCCGTACCCGTACGCGGGCCACGTAAGTGCATAAGTATATTTTAATAAACGAGCTCGATTGTTCATCCGGGCGTGTTGTCTCGTACCTATACTTGCCTTCAACGGAGAAACAAGAGAGAAACACTGCGGTGATGGCGTTACACGCGTGACCGAAGAAGTGACATGTCGTCGATCGTGCGTAAGTAGCTTTTTATCAGATGACTGTGTATGATCGTTAAGCCATGCACGGGGAAATCGGATGTCATATGTACACGCTTGGGGGAGAGAGCAGCCAAGTATATACTTGTATTTAAAATAATGCTCCACCACTACAATAGTTGAGTTACAATCGCGATGATTTTTCGATTGATCTGGTTGATTGGATCTTTAGTTCATACGTTTACCGATCGTACCAATGATGGAACATTTGATTGAAAAAACCCAATGTCAGCACTAAGATTGTTTGGCCATACGGTGTGGAGTGTATTAGCACGATACGAAAATCTTGGCGGCTGCCACGATCGGGTAGATTACCTTCCGACACTGAAACTATTTATCATCGCTTCGTACTGAACTATATGTTATGCCGATAGATCCCCTCGACCGTTAGATTTCCCTTTCTTCTCTATGTAACTTTCGACTTTTTTCGCTTTCCCCCTCGGGTGCGTATCGCGATTACTCGCGGACAAAAATCTGAGACAATGAAGCTGCGGAGTCGAAGAAGTGCGTATTTCGAAACACCGGTATAATAGCCTCTCCCAGTCAGCAATGCCTGTACCAGATAGGTACATTTGTATTGGACGTTGTGCACAAGCGTAGTGCAAGCCGCATTGGTATATATTGATCATGTCTCGATACGTGATTTATGTTTTTAGCCTTTTTTAATGCATATACATACATGTATAGGCTTCGAGTGAACTGTAAGGATACGCACTTACCGTCTTGTCTACAGATGTTTCGTGTACACCGATAATACCATTATTATGACGACAAAAGGATATGTTGCCGTTGTTTTTATTTCTTTTTTTTTTTTTTTATTTAATAAAATCATCCATCCAAAAGGAAAAAATTATTCCCAAAAGCAGTTTTTTTGCACCAACCAATGGTTAACAATTACAAAGTATCGTAGTAATAATTTCTTGAACTTCTGATAGTCGAGGGTTATCCGTTAGCAGTTTATAGGCTATATACAGTATGACCCTCAAAATTTCAGGTGATTGCTCTGCTAATTACGTTGAGTCAAAGAACAATATTGAAAGCCTCAGGTTCATAGTTATAAGTAGTATAGTATTTTAATTCCAGTGGTGAAGTATTGCAATGTATTTGATTAGTTCCTTGAATACTTTTTGTATAATCTCTTGTTTAGTTTTTATCAATTAATTAAATATAATTCATTATCATCGAGAAGGTGGTTGTAGCCATGGATTCGATATTACCTTGGATTTTACTCATCATCCATACAAAAAAACTATTGACGAAAAAATGAGCTCACTCGACCTTGTAACATTTTACATTTTTGATATTTATTTGGATGTTCCGTACTATTTTCCTTATCAAACTCCATTGTTCTAGTTTATACCTCTTTTCTTTTTGTGCCATTCTGTTACACATTTCTATTTCGAATTTATAGTTGTGGTCCCACATTCCTACGAATCAATAACTCAAAGATACAAAAAAAAAATAAGCAAATTATATGTAGGTGTATTGAAAATTTCAGTTTGACATTAGTTTTGTTAAGCATCGTAGGATACGTAATTATGTGAATTTGAAGCTCAATATCTCAATAACAAAAACACAAACGTTTTACACAAATTTAACTACACGTGTATGACAATTATGTGCTAGACGGTATCAACAACTTTTAGTAAGAATGTCGTTGTTTTTATCTAAATAAAGTGACTTGACGAAAAATTCCTTGAGCAGAACCTCATTATTATAAATGCAAGTAAATTTTTAATACGTACGAAAGTAATTTTATTCGTGAATAAAAAAATAAAAAAAATTCTAGAAAAACCATAGAGTCTAAGACCAGTGCAAATACCCAACCCTTCCAAATCGATGCTAAAAAAAGGCAAAAAAAAATATAGACTATCGCCAAACTCGATACTTTCTCGCGACTTGATGTATAAAAAGGTAAAAAAGAAAAATCATAAAAGAGGAAGTAGCAGCGATGGGGGACGTACACACGTATGCGTCGATGTATACATATACCTGTGCCCCTTCGAAGGAAGAATAAGTGTAGAAGAACGAAGAAAAGAAGGAGGAGAAAAGTGGCACATAAAGGACGAGAGAGAAGCAACAGGTAGTTGGTAACACGAGTGGGTGCCGAGACAGAAGAGAGAGAGAGGGAAGAAGGGGGGGTTATAGCTTGGAGACGAGTTTCGTGCCTATAGGTATACACGTACATGTGTATAGGTGAGTATCGCGGCGTGGATATTATACCTATGTTTACCTACGTGTGTGAGGTTCGTCCGGAGTTTATTCCCACGACAGGTGACACGTGGGAATCTCGGCGGCGCGCACACATCATATCGTTAATACACCCAACATATATATACATACATTATACGCTCACACAGCCCGACTCTTCGCTGCAGGTGGATTTTATCCAAGACTCGCCCTGTCAAGTGTACGTGTATATTATTACACTTAGGTATATCATGTATATACATACACGACCCTTGCGGGGTTTTATAAGGGGGTTGGGCGCAAGCGCACTCGAGGTGCTCTCTGTATGGTCGAAGGAGAGTCAGTCTGTTGAACCCTCCTCCTTTTCAACCCCCATTGTGGGGTGTACAATGTGTAAGCGATGGTGATGCGTCCGAGTCAAGTTTTTTTTTTGTGATACCCGTGCACTTGTTGAACCATCGAGTGATGCTTTTTCTTCCTCGCGTCCGTATGATTCCTTGGCTCGGCCCAACGGGATCTGACTCCATCACATCCTATAGGACTTTGACGAAAAAAGTACCCCCAATTAATCGATGAAAAATGTCAATTTTGGTTGAAATTCATTTGAATCGTATATAAATGGGTCTGATAAGAACTTTTTTTTCTTTCAAATAGGCATCCATGAACGTGGTACCTGTACGTTGTCACGGTAAACTCGTAACCATAACACAAGAGTATATAAGGAATACAGTTACGATGAAAAGGAAGAAAAAAAAAAAAAATACACTCGCTCGGTTCCCTCGGACGTTTCCATTTACTTTGCCTTTGCTTGTATACGCCTCACAGTTGTTATGTAAATCCAGCGGCGTCGTTTAAAACCAACAGGTAAATTAACTTTGTGTATACATATAGATACGTGTGCCGTATTTCATTTACAGAAATGACACGCACACGCAGCTTCTCTCGCGTTAAAAATAAATGTCACATATTATATATACGCATCCAAAACCCTTTCCTCGCGCAGCTAAAAAAATTATTTCTAATCCAATCAGCCTGTCGCAGACGTCTATGGTACAACCCCCACGGGGCAAGAGCGTCAGATAAACACGGGCTTTTTAAACAAGAGAGAAGAGAAGAAGAGAAAAAAAAAAAAAAAAAAAAAAAAGGAAAGAGGAAAGAGTTTTTAAACAACAACTTCGAAGGTGGTCTGTCAAGGTAACCGAGTGTGTAGCGTCTCCCGAGCCATCGGCTTTTAGGCTGAATCTACATCCTCGCTCTCTTACGGCCACACGAGTGGTAGAGCTATCTGCATTTTGAAGAACCTAATGCTATCGGAGGCAAACGTCAGTCTAAACAAACACTGATAAACAACTGCGCCCGTCGATTTATATACGATATATATATGCGTACCGGATGTTGACATGGATAAAAAAAAAGGAAAAAAAAAAGAAGAGAGAGAAGCTTGCGTGGAAAAGTCGATGTACTCGGAAGAGGTGCAGCCTTAGAGGAGCCGCACCACACGCGAGGAAACCTACATGTGTAACGTGGTATGAAACTGTTTCGCATACGTCCGCAACTCTCGTGTCTTACACGTCTCGATTGGTACGAGGAACCTATATTTCAACCGAGTAAAAAGTATCGGGTTCCTCCCATTAGGATTTTATTATAAATGATAAGATTAACTATTTACCGGCCAAGAATTTATGCGGTTTACAATTAATTGTTCCGAAATAGGATTCCGGTTCGGATGACGCGTGTTTGCTTTTAAACTTAAAATTCTCAATGGTAAACGGGGAAATTTTTCTATAAAATCTAAAAAAAAGGGCACCGAAATCAAACCGATCTTCCCAAACGCTGCGCCATTGTAGACGCGACTTGAGGCTCTCTCCTTCGCCTTGTATGAAGCAAAGCGTTATATATAAGTGTGGATAATCTCACTCACAAGCTCACGAGTGAGAGAAACGACAAAGTGAGCAACAACACAACGGTACAGAATCCGAGAGAGAGAAAGAAGAAAGGAGAGGGTCACCATCAGAAGCTGTGGACACCAATGGACGCTGTTAACCGATTTATCGATTCTCGGACTCGGTGAAGTTTGACATTTGACTGAGAGTTTGAAAATTTTTGGGTGTGAAAGTACGCGCGTGATTGACGCAGAATAAAAGACACGCACAGATGAAACAAAAAAGAAATCACATAGACTATATTATATACCCGTATACAAATGATGTACGAAAAATAATTTTTTTCTTTGCTCCATGGTTGGTATATAATACACGTTAGTTTGCGCGTGAATTTTCTCTGTGACGACGACACAAGCGAGCGCTCGCGCCACCCGAATTTACGGGTATTTAATTTTAGACGACTACCACGCCGGCAATTATACCTCGAGAGGCCCAAGAACGGTACTCCGGCTGTGTGATATCACGGGCTAATTTTAATATCCCTAATAAAGTGTCTTGGGGATTAATACGGCACCCGCAAGGAGTAACGGTAATTTAGTAATATTAAAACTAGGCTCGAGAAGTTTTGATGCAATCAATCGTTCATTCATTGACAATTTTAGCTGTTGCAGTGTATATACTTTGCGATAAGATTTGTTTTTAAAAATCACTCGAGTTATCGTGAAATAAAAAAAAAAAAAATTAAATTACCGAATATTACTTCTTATCCAGAAAGTAACATTACATGATCGGGTTGGGTGTACACCTGTACAGGAATGTAGGTATATTTCGATCAATAAAATTTCTAGCGCCCATCGAAACGTAACGGGAAACGGCTTCAATGTAACGTCCGATGGGCTGAGAAATCATAAAATAATTTTTAATGATTAGGCTTCGGCTCTTTCTTCGGTTTCTTTTGAAAAAATTATATTTTTTATTCGATTCAGTAAAGTAGGACCTATATGCTTCTGGATTGCTTTAGCATTGGGCAAAATTTTATAGCGATAAGGTGGATGATTTGCATTCATATTGTGGTAACGAAAATTCATCTAACATTTACCGTTGAACTTTTATTGGTCGTTTTACAAAAATGGGTTAGGAAATAAGATAGTGTTGTTGGTTTTAATTAACATCAATACAAATACGTTGTGATTTTTTAGCGAATGTAACGCATGAGATTTGCTAAATTTAATGTTTCAGCGACAATCGTTGTGATTATCGATTCGACGGAAAAACGTATTGTCGAATTACTTCCTTCGTGAATTATTTACCAGTGCCTCTACGAGACGTAAAAAACTGAAAAGAAAATTTATCGTTACGCTGACAAAATTTCCAATAACTTTTTTTTTTTTTTTTTTTTTTTTTGTCACAAATTATCAAAACTCACGTCTTATCGGTATGATAGCGTAAAAAAAAATTTCAGCTGTATTTTTTAATTTTTTTATTTACGAGTTTGTTAACGATTCCAATAACGATTATCGTTCCTTGAAAACATTTAAAAAACTAAATACATCGTTTGTTATGAAAAAAAAGATAGTATGTGCACCACACGTGGTATCGTCATACAGCCCAAATGGCACATTTGTCGATATTTAATTCGACGCGATAAATTATTCTTGGTATTCAATTGCTGTCACGCCCACGATTTTTTTCAACTCACTCTGCATCACCACGGACATGTCGAGTTGTTGATAATTCAGATTAAAAATCATCATTAACCGAGTTAAATCGTTTTCAATCTCAAAATCAATTAAACGGGTAAGTAAAAAAAGGCACAGTAATAAAACCCTCACATAACGATTGCATTCACAATGATAATAAAAAACGTATAGATTTCTTTCTTATCGGTCTCGAATTTGCGCCCGCATGTGTGTGTGTGTAAAGCTTCGCTTTTCTCTCACTTACAGGCTTAAGTGTATAGATTACAGATGCCAGACAACCGAATGATACTACGCTTCGAAGAATCGATACACCTAATTAGTCGTGGTTTCTTCAAACGCTGCACTATACAACGCTAGCCTACACGCATATATATACACGACAATATCGCAATTAATATAACTTACCGTTATAAAGCTGCAAAGGTTTATTCTGCACTGCCTATAAACTACTTATAGCAAAACTCGAGGCCTTGATTCCGAGCATACTTTCGACATTCCAATATCGGTATACTTTTACCTTATTCGTATATACACAGACAACTGGATCCTATGCCTTTCGATTAGGTGTATACATTATTATAACGATCACGCGTCCCTCAACGTCACGAAGAAACACGGAAAAATCGTCAGACTCGGCAATTTTTGTTCGCACGACTCGCGTGATGGTGTCTACTTGACTAACGATCGTAAGCGCAAAACTAAGCTCGCGAAGTAGGGGAAAAGAACGAAAGATCGTTACTCGAGGTAATTGTCGGAGAAATCGGTAAATCTATCGACGAGGCCGAAAAAATCGGTATCACCGAGTACACCTGATTCATGACGGCAATAATGTAATGATGTTCGTGCACTCACTTGAGGTAGTAGATCTGTCCCTCGGGCGTGCGTGCCTGTTCCCAACCGTGGGGCAGGGGCCCGAGATCGTCAACGGTACTGATGACGTCGTAGCTGCGCTGCTTCTGGTGGTGCACGTGCCTGGCCGAGTGGGGCTGGGGCGCGTGTTGGCTCTGCTGTTGGGCCGAGGCGTAGGTCTGCTGCAACGAGGCGGGACTGCTGTGCGCCCTGGGATGGGCGATCGTCAAGCCGGCCGATTGAATCTGACCGGTAGCCCCGGGACTGGTGGTGCCGTTGCTCCCCGAGCCATTGGACACGATGCCCGAGGCCACCGCCGCCGGGTTGACCCCACCGAGGACTCCGGCCCCGAAAGCCGAGTCGGCTGAATTTTCGCGCGAGTGCGAGATCGAGGGCGACTTGCTGCCGGTCGAGGGTGGATTGAAGAACGAATCGGGCAGGTTGCGCATGCGCAACGGCACCTGGAGCGGCCGATTCTTGTCCGGCTTGAGGACACTGTCGAACAGGGCCTGCAGATCCGACTCTGAGTTCTGGTCGATGCGCACCTCGAGGTTGCGCTTGTTCGCGCTACCCGTGTCCCCGACGTCCTGGTTAAGCGCCATTTTGTGTCAAAGGGTACTGTTATTTATTTATTTTTTTGCTTCTATCTCCAGTCTCGATCGGTCCACGCCAACAACAGCAGGCAGCTGGCACCGGAGTTCCTTCCACTTGCGCGCGTACGACAACGCGAAAGAGCCAAAAAGAGAGAATTGCAACAGCCTCCTTTCCTCCTGATCGGTTGGCTCTTCCTTCTTTCCTACGAGATCGGCAGGGCTCGCTGGTACTATACCGATCTCTCGGCAGTGACGCGTTCGCGTATATAGCTGCCGTTTATCGCGAATCGCACCTTCCCCGTCTCTCTCTTTTCTCTCGTTCGGGTCGCGCAGGTATAATATACACAATATGCGGAGACGAGATCGGCAGCTAGGTGTATATACCTGCGCCTCCTCCTTCGCTCCGTCTGTCTTTCAGCGGTGGCGGCCTACGTGTGTATACACCTGACGACAGCGGGCTTTTCTCTCTCTCTCTCTCTCTCTCGCTTCTTTACAAGACGGTCGAGCAAGTGTGTGTGTATATATAGGAGGCCAAACAATCGGGGAAAGAAAGGGAAGAGAGAGAGAGAGAGAGGATAGCGCAGGCACCTTGCGCCAACAGCTACAGGAGCAGGGGCCCGCAGCCTCCCGACGTCCCTCGTCGCGCAGGTCTCGCTCGCCCGAGCCTTCTTTCATTCATTCGTGCGCGGCACATCCGCTCCTTCCCCGATGCCTCGCTTGCGCACCCGTTCTTCCACAGAGAGTCTTATATACGTACTCTCTCTCTCTCTCTCTCTCCTTCGGTCCTTTCTCCCCGATCCGATCTTCTTCTTCTTCTCTCTGCAGCCTTGTTGCGTGCAGCTTCTCCGTCTCTTCTTCCGCGAAATGCGCCTCCGTCTTCTTTCTTTCTTACTTGCTTGCTCCCTCCTACGTGTATATATATATATATGTATATATATATATACAAGTGTGTATTAAAACAGTATATTCTCTTTCTCTCTTTGGCGCGTCGCCGACGTCGTTGTCTTTCTCTCTCTCTCTCTCTCTCTCTCTCCTTCTCTCCGTCTCGCCTCTCTTGTGTTCCTACATACGTGCGCACACAATACAATACGCGTTCAATTATAGTACGTACTCGTCTCCAAGTGGGCCTCGTATACGACGTCCACTCTCACGCTTATTATCGCTACGTTGGGATCCTTATCGTTGGCGAATCATCGAGATTCATATGTGACATCGGAGGGGGGAGAGGGGGCCTCCTTTGCACTGGTTCTTTCCTTCTTTTTATGTCGCCGATCGCGGAGATCGTGGGATACGGTTGCCGATTTTTCCCGTCGATCGGCACGACGTTCGACGCACTCACTCGGCACCGCGGCCGGTCCGATTTTTTTTTTTTTTTTTTTTTTTTTCTTCGCTTTAGAACCGCGACTCGGCGATCTATCGATAAATCAACGATAAAAGAACGAGGATGGGAGGAGCAAAAAAGAAAGAAAGAAAGAAAGAAAGAAAGGAGGTGGAGGAAGAAGACAAGGGGAAAGATTTTGCGGAGCGAGAACGGGTTCGGTTGTCGCGTTGCGACGATCGTCGCGGCGGACGGCTGCGAGTGAGGGCCCAGACTGAGCGGACGGCGCGTTCGCGCGGCAGAGAGAGGAAAATATACGAGGCGCTTCGGGGAATTCAGCGGCGATGGCGGCGCGAGTGTGCAAAGGAGCGGCGGCGGAGGAGGGTCCCCTCCCCCGCTCGGCGCAAACCGGGGGGGGGAGAGAGAAAAACACAGACCCCTCTCTCTCTCTCTCTCGTAAATGCCTACATATATACGAGCGTTTTCATACTCGTGTTGGTTGGAGTGAGTGTCGGATAGTTGGGGCAGGGAACCTGGGGATGTACGGAAAACCAAAGAGGCTCTCGTAAGACGAAAGGAGAGAGAGAGAGAGAGCGGTGGAGGAGAATAAGAAGCAGGAGGAAGATAAACGGAGAAAAACAAGGATGTCGAAGAGGCATCGAGGGAGGAGTCGTCGACTCCGAAACTCCAAAGACTCTCCGGCCTCGCAAATTCGACCGTACAATAGCTAAGGGACTTTGCAGTAGTTGGTGCGATGAGTGATTTTGTGCCTGTCGTGAAAGTTGAGCTTTGAGTTGTCAAGTGAGCTATTGTGATCGATTCCATTGAAAAAGTCTTCAGTTGCATGTAAACCCAGATCTTCGAAAAAACCTGAGTTACCTGAGGGTGCGTTTTCACCCTCCCACTGAAAAAGCTTGTTTTTTTTTTTGCGTGAATTTATTTGAGAATCGATACTTTGTTAGTAACTATGTAAAATTTTGCTAGGAAAAATAATCACAATGGAACACACCACCCAACCAACGTTTCATCCACCCTGGACCCTATTATGGACTACCGGTCGAACACACCCCCTTGGAGTGCATGCAGTGGACGTTAAGTTCAGTAATTTAAATGCATACACCAGATAGATCACTACATGCAGGTGGGACTCTTTTGAGGGGATGTATATGGATCACTGGATAAAATAGGATTCACACGCCTCCTGAAAACATCGAGGGGGTGCGTCGTTCCCGGCACAGGTGGGGTCCATACAGGACAAATACACACCAAGGAAATGTCTGGATTCCTACATACAGGAGAAACTCTTACCGTACACTTTAAAGGGTTGTGTGAATCACTGTAAAGAATTAAAAACTCTAATATCCATAACTTTATACTTTGAGGGGGTTGTAAGGGGTCACCAAGCGAGTCAATAATTATAAATATACGTATAGGGTGAGCTTATACACCTTGAAAACGCATCGGAGGGTATGTTGATGATTGTACAAGTAGCACTCATACACCTCTTATAATTTTTGTGGGGTGTATGGATCACTATTGTACGTGGGACCCGTATCACCCTCGAAAGTGCTACTTCATTGTACACAGGTGGAACTCACACGTTCAGCTGAACGTCAAGGAAGGGTGTATTACCACTATACAGAAGGTTCAAATGACTCATTACAAGGTCATATGTGGGTCAGTATACAAATAGACCACTACACAAGTGATACTTATATGCACGATCAACAGACGTCAAAGGGGTGATTTTGAAACAAATGCACCCTTAGCCCTTGGCTTTCGATCTTATTAACATTTTTTACTTCACTGTCAATAAAATTAAATTTTACGTGCATGTTGCAACCTAAATTTTGAACTCAATGTAATAAAAATGAGGTGCATACGTAAAAATTAGATCATTCTTGAAAATTAAAAAAAATTAATAATAATAATTTTAAATATACAAAGAGCCGTTTACAAGAGTGTACGTCACGTTGACTTTATCGATGAGATAACAACAATTTATCACGTGATATTTAAAACAAAACAAAATCCATCATAAAAGCTCACCTTTGATTGACATTTTTGTAGAATCGTTCATGTACACATGTTATATACACACCCACACATTTGACCGAAGCTTAATCTTATACTTGCACTTGTTTACCTCTGCTTCTCTCCCACTATTTCTTTTCTTTCGCTCGTATATACTCTCTTACATGTATTTACGCATATATATATATATATATATATATACGATACTGTGTGCGTGGGAGTGTTCAAATGTTCACCAGCTCTGCGAGAGCGTGTATGAAATAAGTAATGTATAGAGGTGGGCTTCGCGCGTGAGAGTCAGAGCGGGGGAGCCTCGTTCCGCAGAAACGGAGAGGGGCGTTATCACGACCCCTCGTATACGCGTACGAATACGTCGTAATGAGTAAGCAAAGGTGAATCGAGTTTATTAATTTTTACCTACGTGTGCGTCTTTTGTTTCAACCTTGAAGGAGCAAATCGTGGATAAATGCTGATAAAATGCGTGCGGGTGACAACAATAAGTATCAGATAGTATTTACAATGAAATGAAGGGTTGAGATGGTTCAAGTTGTACAATCAGTGGTCATAAATAGTTTTTAGAACTATTAATTGCAAGCAGTAATGCAGTTACAATTTTTTTTTTTTTTTTTATTTATCCAAGCGAATTATGAAAAAGGTATCGATTAAGCATTTCCAAATCACTTTGACTGAACGTTAGTTAATTTATGAGGAATTTTCAATTATAAAATGTTTAAAAATAATGAACATTTTTCTATAATTATTTAATTTTAAATTTGTATAGCTTATTCTATTCCTTGGTGCATATAATATATATGTAAAATTTAAGAAAAATATGACTTGTATTGAAGGTGTACACATTTACGCATACCTTTTTTAATAGTGCCATTTTTAAATGTTTTAAATGAAGCTTAAAATTATTTAATTGAAAATACTCTTTGATAAATTAACCGATACATTAAATCAAGGTAGCTTTAAAATATTTAGATTGATGCTTTTTCACTTTTCTTTGGGATAAATTTATTTATTGTGTATTAAAAGCAACAATTCTAAAAACTGTTTTCTAGCGCCAATGATACAGCTAGAACAACCTTAAAAACAGCTTGTGTGTACTCAAGTGTATACATAGCCCAAATACGCGTTTACAGAACAGTTCCGAGTTTATACTGTGTTTTACACCGCAGCAGTTCTAGTTTACAAACGCCATAGTTTTTCTCGAAATAAATTAAGTGCCTACTTTCTCAAATTGATAATCATGATTAATATAGGAATATACTTAGGGATAAACATTTTACTAAATTGTCGATCGAAAAAAAAACAGAATAAAAAAATCTCACTTTTTTTAAAAATAATTATTTACCTTGGGTTAAACTTTCGAGCAATATGTTAGTAACAAGAGTAAGTGTAAAAAATTGCAGTGGCCATTTAATTATTATTTTGGGGCACTCCGACTTCATACATGTGATTTTCACTCACGCTATGACATTATTAAAAAAAGTTTTAATAAGTATAGCTCAAAAACTACTTAGATTCACGTACAATTTTTTTTTTTTTTTTTTTCCTAAACAAACAAAGAGAAAGTTACCTTTTTCGAGCCATTGATTTTTTGCACTTTTTTTTACTAGATAATTAAGCTCCGAAATTTTTCGTCGACTAAACCCCAACGCTTGTTCGATTCAGTTAGCACATGGTTTACTCAACTGTGGTGGAAGCGTCGACGAAAAAAATCTCACTTTGGACGGTAAAACATGGTGGAGAACTTCTCCTGTTCCAGGACCAAGTCAACGACACACGCGAAACGGCTCTGTTCACAGCTGCGAGGGCCAAACAGTGGAAAAGCTTTCGACTGCTGTTCCTGAGGCTCGGTGCCGATGCAAATTTCAGAAACGTGGAGGGCAAGACGCGGCTTCACCTGATAGCCAACTCGGGCTGGTGTTTCGACTCGGTGCAACAGCTGCTCCTCGCCGGAATAAAAGCCCACACCAAGGACGAACGTGGCAGGAGTCCCCTAGAAATTTCCGTTACCCGGGGACGTACCAAGATTTTCGAAAACCCGTTGATCGCAGACACGGGACTGATTGTACCGATCTCGAGATCGGCATCGGTGCAATCCCTACCGATTCTTTCGCCAGATCGATTATCGTGAAACGCACTCTGCTGCACTGAGTCCGGAGGTCAGTCAACTCGACATGGACGCTGAGTTTAGGATATACGGGGATATCGGTACGGGTAGACATCACGAGTCACTGGACATTGCTGGACTTTCTTCGCGCTGACAGGCGTCGCGTGGCCGATGTGCTCTTTTGCAAGAGTAGACCAGCTGGCGGTTTACTCTAAAGGGTTGGAAGACACTTTTCCATGGGGATGACGGGCAAACATTGCTCAGAGGGGAGAATGGTTTTCCCGACTGTCGATTGTCGCGAAAAGTTCCAGGAAACATATCTAGCTACCGTAGTTGCGAGGAATTGAAGAATTTTTTGGAGGGATGTTGCGATCTTTTTTTGAAATGGTATGCACAACTGCCCGAGGTGCGCGGTTGTTGTATATTTCTGCTCGAGTCGCGTACATAGCTTTTCATTCCGTAAGCCCAAAGTGATTTCATGGGAACCATAAAAATGGCCCAAGGGCGAAAAACGACAGTTGCTCTTTATGCCCACAGTAAGGAGTGGTATAGTTTTGCTGTGCTTGCCCTGGTTGGATGCGCACCAGGTGTGATTATTACCTATTTTTTCTACCAAGGACACACCCAACTCTCAAAAAGGCCCAAGGTATAGGAAATGGTAATTTTCGTCACTAAAGTGCCATCGTATCCGGGGCTATTTTGCGGCTCGAAGGTCCTACGCGAAGTAGGCCCGAGGGACCGTAAGGTAGCCCCGAATGGATGGCACTTTTTTGCCGAACAATGTTTTTCCTAGCGAGGACACACCGCAGCACTTCAAAAACGCTCGAGGTAGGAAAAATTGTTTTTGAGCTCCCTTTGTGTCAGTTACCATGTAATTACAGTACTTAAATAAGTTTTTAAAACGTTGCATGCCATTAGGGAAATAATTCAATCATCAACTTATATATACATTATTATTATTATTATTATTATTATTATTATTATTATTATTATTATTATTATTATTATTATTATTATTGTTATTATCATTTTAAAAAGTGGGGCAGGTAACGAATATTGTGAAAAATTATTGTTATTTAATCTTTCTATTATCCAATAACCGAATATATCTATGTACTGCTCGACGCCACATAAATCGGAATCACCTCCGGATATAATTTAACAATCGCGTTGGAAAATCAGAATCCGAAGTTTAAAATTACACTATCTACTCTCAGTTTATGTATATATAAGTAATCATCGTAATCCTACTTTCGAATCAACTAATACATGTTTCAGTTTTTGTACTCTTGCATGAGTTTTCAATATTACTATTTCAGTGCAATGAGAGCTAATGCAGACTCCCGGATTTCGTTCTTATTTTGATTCTTTCCGTTGCGACGTCTACAGTTACAGCTCCGTCGCATTTTTGTCCCCGACTTGGGGTTAAGACAAAGAGCTGAGGCCCGAGGGTGGTCAAAAATTTAAACTAGCCGCAACTCCTACCAGAAATTAAAAACTTTGTACTTCGAAAGAGATCTAAAATATTTTGGTCATATTTCATTATGGTAAGGAATTGTGATAATTGAAGCATTACCATGTAGTCGATCTTACAAACCAGCCGAAACTTTGACTAACGAATAGAAAATTAAGTTATTGTACATTGTACCATGTGTTGTTTTGCGGCAAGACTAAATTATATCTTCTACACAAAAATCGACCTTAAAAAAGATGGTCTCCTGGTTGATTTTCGAGTGAAAGATAAATTTTTATCTTACCACAAATGGCACCATTTCTAATAATTTTTTAGTATCCATCCGCAGGTTTAGGTTACGGCTGGTTTATAAAATTGACCAAATGGCACTACTGTAATTACCACGTAACTCTTCTCCAGAATAAAACATGACAGAAATGTTCCGGATCTCTACGAATCATGATCTCAATTCTAGCTCAAGTTGCGGCTGGTTTAAATTTTTTACCACTCCCGGACCTCAGCTCTTGGTCTAGTTGGGGTTTGGACTTTGGGGTGCAGTGCTCTAGTTGCACGTCAACGTAAACATTATAAACTGCACCGCATCATCCCAACTCAGTGAATTTAATCCCTGTGGACTCTGATGGAGTCTGGACTGGACAGGCAGGGGGCAGCAAGGGGGTAGAGCTCAGAGCTGTCTTGCGGCAGTCTCCGTGACTCCAGTTTCTGTACCGCGTCGTTATAGGTACTCGTCGTGTGCTTTTTGTGTGTGGGTGGTAGTGCGGTGTGCGGTTTTGACGTTCACTGAACGAAGATGTCTTCGAAAAGGTATTTAAATAATTTACCCTGATCCTCGCCGTGTTTATAATCACCTTACCTCACCGATTATACTCGGAAGCTGGAAAATTCAGTTCATGTCTAGGCATTTTGTTGTGAGGGCACTTGACTTGCGTCTACCCCTGGAGCCCCGATTACTGGAGTGTGTTTACTTGTAACAAAACAAAAAAAAACAAAAAAAAAAAAAAAACAAGCCAATTTAAATGATTTTTTTTTCCTCCATTCTCATCGCAGTACGAAAACAGTCTCACCTAGCTCGAAATAATTTTAGAGAAACAGCAGCGAGATATAAACCTATTTTTTATTAATAGGCATCTCGTTCTCGAGCTGAAACCAAGCTACCTCATTTTTCGACGAATCTCCCGTCTATTGTTTATGTCCTAGTTAACCGGCATGTTTAATCAGTTTATTGACAGTAACATTGCTGGCTTGTTAGGCTAATTTAAAACCACATGATTAATTCATAAAGAGTACACAAAGCTGTGGCAAGTTCCAAAGCTTGACGTGCATTGTGACAGTGCTGCAGACCATGTAAAAATAGCTGTCCAAAAATTAAAACATTTTATAACTACCATGTAACGAGTTCTTTGACCATCAGACACGTAAATTCTGAAAATGAATCTTCCCATGTACATACATTGTTCACTATTAAATTAAATTTTTATTACATTTAGAACATCAAACTTAGATCTATCTATTCAAAATTTTCAGTGAACTCAAAAAGTTGTCAGAAGAAAGCTTAACCAGACAGCCAGAAGAAGTGTTTGATATAATTTGTAAATTAGGAGAAGGGTGAGTGTTTACATATATTCAAATAATTAAATTTCAAGTTGAGGAGTACCTTAGCTTATGCAGTATAAATATTTCAATTTTATGTAAATAAGAACTGGATACAAGAAATAATTAATTCTGTCTTTAAATTTTAGATCTTATGGATCTGTATATAAGGCATTGCACAAAGAAAGTGGACAGGTGCTTGCAATCAAGCAAGTACCTGTTGACACTGATCTTCAGGAAATCATAAAAGAAATATCTATTATGCAACAATGTGATTCTCCATATGTAGTCAAATATTATGGAAGTTATTTTAAAAATACCGATCTATGGGTAAATTTATTCACCAAGTTTTTCAATAACATATCCTAAACTAATGTTTTACTGGTACAACATTATTTATTAATTAAATTAAATTAAATTTATTTTTAATCCAGATTGTTATGGAGTACTGTGGTGCTGGTTCTGTTAGTGACATCATGAGGTTAAGAAAGAAAACATTACAAGAAGACGAAATCGCAACAATTTTATGTGATACCTTAAAGGGCTTAGAATATCTACACTTGAGAAGAAAAATCCACAGGGATATCAAAGCAGGAAATATCCTATTAAATAATGAAGGACATGCTAAGTTGGCAGACTTTGGTGTTGCTGGTCAATTGACGGTAACTTGAATGATTATTTTTATTCCCTTTAATATAATATTATTGAAAGTGTCCACATAGATTTCACTGGTATTTATTAATCATCTTCTTACCCTTTAGGACACAATGGCAAAGCGAAACACTGTCATTGGTACTCCATTCTGGATGGCTCCAGAGGTAATTCAAGAAATTGGATACGATTGCGTGGCAGATATTTGGTCTCTGGGCATTACAGCTCTTGAAATGGCGGAGGGAAAACCACCTTATGGAGATATACATCCTATGAGAGCGATTTTCATGATCCCTACAAAGCCACCACCCAGCTTTAGAGAGCCAGACCAGTGGAGTCCAGAGTTTATTGATTTCGTTAGCGTGTGCCTTGTTAAAAACCCAGAAGAGAGAGCAACTGCTAGTGAATTATTAAATCATGAATTCATTGGTACGTTTTGAAAAAAAAAGAAAAAAATTAATCCATGTTTAAAGAAGTGTGATCATATGTTATAAGGTTTTTTTTTCCTTAGGCAATGCTAAACAGCCAAATATTCTTAGTCTTATGATCGCAGAAGCACACGAAATCAGAGAAAAACAAAGTGCCAATCGTGCGCATGTGATAAATAACGTAGCAATTAAGGGGCAAAATAATGCTGAGGACTCGGTAATACAACTAAGTGCTCTTTTTAAATGGTAATAAGTACAAAAAATGTTTAACAAATGTTCAAATTTATGTAGGATGAAGACGATTGCACTGGAACTATGAAACCCTTACCAGAAGATCAAGGAACTTTAGTCCCAGAACGTGACCTTCCAGACACAGGAACTCTCACGTCAGCAATGCTAGATTTAGGAACAATGGTTATAAATAGTGATACTGATACGGAGGCAACAATGAAAAGTGTGCTAAAGTTTTATCTTACATATTTATTTTGAAATATAGTTTACATAGTATGTAATTCCTGGTGCTTGTAGGACATAACACTGGATCGGTTGAATCTGGAAAAAAATATCGGCCATTATTCCTTGACCATTTTGACAAGAAAGAATCGCCAGAAGTTGAAAAAGTGGGTGTAAAATATATTAAATCCAATATGTTAAGCATCCCATTGATTTTTTATTTTATGTATCAGGGAAATGGCCAAATCCACTTGATACAGACTAATCCTGAGGTGGATAACAAACCAGAAGTGCATCAGCAGCAGCAGCAGCAGCAGCAACAACACCAACAAAATCAATTGGAATCCCAAAGGTTTCAAAACCATCTTCAGATGCAACTTAATCAAATTTCACATCCAGTGCCAGAGCAGCCCCATAACAACATATCAAAGATGCAAAATGTGTTCAATGAACGTGAATTTGATTTTGTATGGGCTTTTATTACCTTTATAGCTCATTGATCATTAAATAGAAACTTATGAGAGATTGAAATTATTTACAGTTGAAGTTCCTGTCGTTTGAGGAGTTGCAGCAGAGAATGGAAAATTTGGACGTCGAATTGGAAAAAGAAATTAACGAACTGAAAAAAAGGTACCAAACAAAGAGACAACCGATACTTGATGCTATGGATACAAAGCGAAAGCGTCAACAAAACTTTTAACAGTTAGGTACTTTTTTAACAATACGTAAAATGCGTGTGATAAATTGAAGGATGTACAGATGTATAAATATGAATAGATGTTCTATAATCGTGCCCTCGTGATCTCGTAAGTAACTACTTAAGTCTTTGACTTAAAATTTTCATCTTACGAAATCAGAATTTCGTTGTGAGAGGTAAAAAATCTTTACCAGCCAATAGCCTCAGATCAACCAGCGTAAATTATTTTGCAATAACGATTCGAAATATGGGAGAACTACGATAATACTTAATTTTTTTTTACTTGAATGTAGTTATTGTTAAATATACTATAAATACAATACTTTTTCCAAAAAAAAAAAAAAAAAAAAAAAAAAACTAGAACCGTTTAGCGGACTAAAAAGTTAAGTATGTGATGCATTAGCTGCGCATGTAAATAATACAACTAGACTGCTAATTTTGCACTAAAAGCAAATTTTTACAATATTTATAGCGTAATAGAGATGAAGGAATAAAATACTAATGTATAAAGTAAAGAAACGTAATATCTGTGAAAATTTAGGAAACTAAATTTCATGCGTTTTATCAAAACTTTGATAATGTTTATATAATGATTGTTAGGTTCTTGTAAAATAAATGCCTTTTGTGGCAACAATTGAGATAAATTTCCTTTTCAACACATTTCAATTATGACACCCGCATTGTATTGTCATCGTGAATAAATATAATAAATCGTGTTTGTGTAAAAATCGCGATTACACTCACATCGAGTTCATAAGTAATAAAATAACAAAGTGCTCATGATACGATGCCAACTTTGGCTGGATTGGTCATTTTAAAATTAAGCATTTATTTCAAATTGAGGTACGTTGTAAAATTTGTACGTATTCGTAAAACTAACTAGCACAGTCTTACAATAATTTAATTTAGACGCTTTTCAAGAAACTTTTAAATAAAAGAAAACATGCTTTTTAGCTTTCGGCAAATAATTAAAAAGAATTTTTACCATCAAAACTATAAATTTTAGTGATTTTTCTCGTAATGTATTCAAATAATGAGAAAAATTAAACCCAAAATTTATTATTTATAAACTAATGGTACAAAAATACATCTTACAATTATACATTTTATTGCTTACAAATTTTAGCTTTTAGTAAAATTATCAAGTTTGATAATACTTTTTTTTTAAATAAAATACATTTTTTTGTCCTCTGTCAAAAAATATATGACATTAGAAGGGCAAACGTCACATCTTTTTACAAAGTAATACAGTATTTAATGTTTGTCTGTTTACTGTATCAATCAATTTTACAATACTGATCATATTCGAAACAACAAACCTCGATTTAAATGAAATAAAATTCTGGAACAATAAATACATAAATCGCTTCCTATGCTGACATAGGTAAAGTACAGATACAGTGGTATTACGCACTTAACACAAATGTTTTCTTCATTTGTTTCTGTATTTTCTGCAATTGTGGAAACGTCTAATACATGCATTTCGATAATCTTTTTTCAAAGATAGACATTTTAGATACAAAGCCAACAGCGTATAAAAAAAATTTTACAATGACTTATTCTGAAAGTAAAAACCGTAGATATTTTTTAGCGTTAGTCTTCCTAATTATGCAATTGTATTCGAAAGAGGAAAAATTGTCTTAAATTAATCATGTATTCGTTAAAAAGGGACGAATTTTACGCATACATCGATGCATACGTAAATATTTGTCACCACAGCTGAGACAGGTGTAGAATTAAATTCTAATCAAGAGCTTTTGAAATCATTGTTAAAAAATATATATATCGTGCATTTTTCAAGAGAAAAAATCACAATCATAGATTCATTATCATTAGTTGTAATTTTAGTGAATCAAAGAAATAAATGAAATTATCCATTTTTTAAATTATCAGTAAAGTCTTGTTATAAGTTACATAAAATTAATCGTTAATATTTACGCCATTGTAATAGCGATGAACATGAAATGTGTACCCATGTAAAAGCAACAAAGCTGTAGAAAAAACTAAAAACTATAAATTCATTTGAAAAAAAAAAAAAAAACAGTCACAAACATCATAATGATGAAAATAGCTAACATATTTTTGATATAGAAATTAATAAGAAACCATGCGCCTTCTCGACCTATACCAAGGTTTTGATACTGAAACCCATTACAAAAAATAATTAAAATAAAAACTAATTATTTACCATTACTTTCACAAAAGTTTTACCATTTTGCTTTCATTCACAAGAAAATGAGCATTAACTAATTATAGACTGTTGTAATAATTTTTTGATTTAAGAAATTTAAAAAAAAAAGATAATATAAAGTGCATTTCAAAAATTTAGTGTATTTTTTTAAACACCTCTTCGTCACCACCACAGAAGAATGAACTGTTAGAAAAATAATAGACAGGTATGTTTTACTAATAAAAACATATAAATTTATTGATCTCTCACTCGTACAGGCGGCAGTTTAAAATTACATATAATAAAATTTATACTTTACATAACACACTTATTTCATTTGTTGTAATCACATAATTGTGCGCTACAATACAATCAAACAAGAGATTCTTAAATTCGTCAAACTTCGAAGTGTCAATTGCTCTTTTTCCCCTCTAAACAAGTGAGTTGTATAATATTATCACATTTTGATAAACAATTTCTGACAAAACTGCCATGATATGTACGTCTAAATTGTTTCCTTGAGACATTATTTTTCAAGGTATAATTTTCGATAGTGTTGGAAACAATCCAAGCCCCGCGATTTGACAAATGTATTAATTTTCGTACCTAGCATGTTTGTGTTTTTTATTATTTTTTTTTTATTTAAAATGCGGATGCATTATCCAGAGTAAAAAAAATTGTATAATATTGAAGCAATATAACCGAGAATTAATACACTTCAACATTATCTTTAACACTTTTAAATATTAATTTCAAACGTGACATTTACAATAGTAACATTTAACAGCTGCTTAAAACAACATACCAATTTTTGAGTACTCGCAATCAAAAAGTATAAAATATCTGTATTCTCAATTTTATCGTCATTCCCAGGCACTGTTATGTACAAACCGCATTATCTAAAAATATATATTTATATCCCGTACATATAATTTTATAACAGACAAATGTTTGGCCACTGCTTATTTCATATTAGTTAACTTTAACACATCATTGCAATAATTCCATTGTGCAGCCCTTAGTGTGTACATAAATTAAAAATACTTTTATCCTTATGAAAAAGTATTTTACAATTGCGTTTTGTAAAATTCTTCACAAAATCATCTATGTTACTACACTTACGTGTGTATTCTTACACATAGACTTTTACATGCATACTTCAAGTTGGAATTAGGAATTTTGTTTTCAGATAAGTACTTGTCTAAAAATTTATCTTTTGAAAGTTCTTATGTCAAATAAATATCATTAGCAATGTTTATAAAAATATACGTATAAAACGTAACATGGCAAGACATACAATTGATTAAAGTCTTTTACAAGTCATCATCACCTATCATACAGAAAGCATTATTTTCTAGCAAATCTCCGTCAGCATTAGATTGTCTATCCCGACTTAGGACAGGTGATTTGACTGGAGTAGTTTTATTTATTTTAACAGCAGAAAATCTTTCGGTAATTTTTTTGAATATTGGCTCTGTTTTAGTACGATTATTAAGATCATTTTCCTGCAAAAAGTAAAAGTTGAAAATAAAAAACTTGGAAAATACTCATAATTAAAATTTAAAAAGTACCTTAGTAGTTTTATCGAAAACTTCTGGTGTGACATCTCCTGCAATAGTTCGAGTGTTTCCATCTCTCGTCATATATGCCCACGTCTTTCCCGTTGACTCTTGACATTTAACGCCGCCAATATTTTTTAAAAGTAGTTCATCAATCATTGACTGTAAACACACACTCATCAGTATAGCTTGATTTGACGATATAGTAATCCACTGTAATTGATCTTTCGACATTAAATATTCAAACGAAAGCTCCAAACTGCAATCGTTATTTTCTCCAGCTTTATCATTCCCCTGCAGCATTAAGAAATAAATCAATTTATTATTATGTATTGTTGGTTTGAAGTTGGTTTTAATTTTATTTCATTTAGTAATACCTCATGAAGAGTAATGATACGCCAGCAACGCATTCTTGTCACTTTAAATGCAATTTCTTCTGGATGGCCATTCAAAAGTATAGCTCGTACATTAAGTTCATTTTTTCCTATGGTCACCAAAACTTTAGAACCTGGTTGAGGATAATCACAAACACAAGGTGCAAATTGTATGTGTCCATAGTATTTGAGCGACTGGACTATTTCTAAATACTAAAACGTTCATTAATATATTAATTTTAAAAAATTTAAAAAGTAAAAAATCTTTTAATACTTTTTCTTTGCTGCCACGAGATTTCAAACTATCTAGACGGCACTTTATATCTTCTGTAGTGAGTATCCACCCTCTTTCTACTTCTGAAAGAGCTTGAGCATACAACAATTTCAAAGCCATTGGGTCGTGAAGTAAATTTTTGTCATATTCTGTGTCCCAGTACCATTTTCCAATAACTATTCTAGTTCCAATTTTTCGCATATTGCTTAACGTGATGATAGGTGATTCAAAATCTTGTAGCTTTCGTAATACTATTGAATATAATGGAAAAAATTGTAAATCCTCAAAAATCACACAGAAATTGATAGTAAATTAATATTTACCAATAAAGTTTTCTTTGTCTTGGTAAACAACAAATAAGGAAAAATACAAGTACAAATTATCATCTAATCCAATTTGCTTACAAGATTTCTGTAAATATAACATAATGATGATAAAATTAAAAGATTAAAGCTCACTTAAATGGAAAAATTATGAGAAAAATATTTTACAAAAACTTACTTACCTTCAATAGTTGTGCAGAATTTTCAGTCACGGAGACATCGAAATTGATTTTTGTTCCATCCATAAGAAATACATCTATATTTTCATTTATAATAGGACATCCTGCACTCTCTATCTGAGCACACAGTAAAAAACTATACAATAGCTCAGTATTATTTACATTAGTATTTTGACCAATCGTCTGGATGAATTTGTCAAGGCATGATTTTCTCTCTTCCTGTTGAGTTACAGTTAAAGGAAAAAGTTTTTTCTTAGGAAACTCTGGTAGAGGTGTGTCTGAATCTTTCAAGAGCTGTTCGTAAAGATTATAAAACTGCTTATATCGAACAGTGCAATGGTATAGACCATTTATGTGAACATTGTAACCCTGTAAAAATTACAATTTTTAATGAATACAATCTTTACAACGTTTTCCTCTAAAACTTATAACATTAAAAAATAATAACAATCAGTTTATACAAATAAATAAAAATCGAATGTCCAAGTACTCACTACATATGCACTGCCAGCATCATCAACTAGATCCTGGGTGTCAGGCACAGAAAAATGCATGTTTGCAGCTTAAGAACGTTATGTATCTACTGCATGAAGCAACTATACTTTCCTACAAGTTAAAAGTAAAGCATGAAAGTACGGGACAGACGAGCTAACTTGATTTAAATTTAAGCCAACAGCACAAATCTCTTACCTTTCTTAATAGCTTTCCTGTATTATTGTGTATAATAGTCCTACGGAATGTAATCTGTGTACAGTACATAGGTCATAATAGGCCAATAGACCGGCCCAGAGAGCGAGATGGATATAAACAATAGCGGCTGTGAGTCAAAAGAAAAAAAGTCACGGTCACCTTAATAGGTATCATCTAGTTTATGAGTACCTAACGTCGTAAATAACACTTCACAGGAAAAACATGCATATGGTACACTTTTGTAAACTGTCATTATAGAGTGACTTGTATTTACATACTCACTAGAACTGTTGATCGAGTTCCTTATTACAGCTGCAATATTTACAAAGCCACGATTTTTACCACTAACTCAATTGTGATCGATATCCACTCAAACTGTTTATGATACTTTTTGAATCACTATACTTGTAATACTGGTATTGGAGACAAACAACAAAAAGGAGCACACGTACCGGAAGTAAGTAGGTAGTACCTACTTTATACTGTTTAGGAAGTATAGAAAACGAATACGCCTCCTCTCACAAATCTCTGAGGCTCTCATGCAGTCCTACTTACTTATCTCCTATATCCCATGCTCGATGAAAGCTGTAGAGAAAAGTGAGACTTATATATGTAGTATAGTGTATGTACATGTAAAAGCGTACACTATTATGCCATAGCCGTTCTGTTTACTGTTGCAATGGATCAAAGTATAGAAGTTGTGAACTCTGATGGCTATATGACAATCAACTATAATACAATATCACGAATCACGAAATGAAAGTTTGACAGCTGAAGCAAACATTAATCTCACTGTTTTCTTCTGACTTGTGTGACACCATTGACATTATAATACTCATGATACCCTAACACTCGTATGTTAGGATATACAACATGAGTGATTTGAGACTGTTTATTGACAATATAATTCTTACTCATATAGATGATCCTATCCTACTGACAACTGTATAATATACACATTAATAAACTGGACGTCAAACATAACCCTACTTTTAGTTTGCGAATCGGAGTACTGCCGTAGTTTAATTTTTGGAGCTGATACCTGACTTTTGAATGATTTAAATTTTTGATGCTTTACTCTTTACATTTTACAAACACATGCATAAGCATATACCAAATATGTGCTAGCTAATATGTTTACAAAACATCTAAAAAGATGAGCAGAAGTTTGTTGTTAACGCCGATGCGCGCTAAGTATGGCTATATATACATAGCTGCTGCTGCTTTAACGCTCTGTTTACAGTCAAGTAGTAGTAAGTCATAAGTAATAATTGTTGTAACTTTTACGGATAAGTATTGTTTTATTTTTCATTCATTTGAATCACAATATATATATTTGCAATAAGTGTATACGCACTCAATAAATTTTGCGAAGTTACAAATCGTTCACTTTTGTCATCGACTATCTTGCCGGCTCCGATACACTTCAGCCGGTGTAGATAGGTTTAAATAAGTACATCTACGTTTTTAAAATTATTGATATTAAATATTTTCAGTAACATATGTATTATGTACATAAAATATTTGAATGCTTATTGATTTTCCTCCTCGAGATCTCTTCGTTCGAAAAAAGTTCGTTTTTTTCGTTCGAATATCCACCACGATTCGAACCTTTCGAAACATCGAACGTTTGTTTGTTGCAGTACGCATCGTCTTGAGATCGGATCACTTTCATCATAAAGAAACATCTAAAATCCCAAACAAGTTTTTCTATCGGGAAGTAACAAAAAAATGTCATTCTCTGAGGAAGAGAAGAATCTGATACTCTGCATCAGCGCATCCGGCATTTCCGCGACGGACGAGAAAAAGTGGCAAGAGCTAGGTGAGATGATGGGCCGCGACTGGATGGAAGTTCGGGATGCCTATCAGCTGCTCGAGTTCAATAATGACGCGATGGACGTCGTCGCCAACGGTATGGATAAGCTGCAGCCCAAGAGTGCCGAGAAGAAGACACAAGAGATCATCAACAATGGCAAGAAGACTGACGATCATTTTGGCAAGGATCTCGAAAATGGAGCTATCAAGGTATATTATAACCAGACTTTGTTTTTTTGATGTATGCTCACAGTATGGGTGTTTATTGGAGAAAATTTGCTATTTTATATTTGATGTGTGTGCTTAATTGCTGCATATATAACAGACCTAAATGAGAAGAAAATATATATTATTATATAGTATCTATGAGTAAATTTGGAGTTACTGAATACAATTTTAAAAAACTTTGGTGATGTCTATGTTACTGATCTTTGTCATGTACCTTTACTCCATGCAGACTAATTAATCTTTCAGGCTGCAGAAGAAGTGATGAATACAGAGAATCTTGAGTACATCGATGACATACAAGAATATGTCCAGATCGATGGGTACGCATCTTACAAATATCATATCTTTGTTTCAATTGTTTGCAGTACAGCATCAGCAGTCAAATGTTTTTACTATATTTTTATTTCAGAGAAATGTTTCAATTGAATGATTTCAACCAGTTTTTATACAGCGACACAGACGTATTGGCTAATATTAATTGTGATGATCAAGCTGTAACGACAGTAAGTAAAAAACGATCAAACAACGAAGAACTTGACGCAAAATTGATAGAGACAATGATAAATCAGTCCGAAGAAGAATTAGAGTTTAAAAGGCAGGAACATGAAAAAAAAATGAAAATTTATGCTATGCATTTACAACATGGCAAAGAGCAACACGAAGAAAAAATGAAAATTCTACGTAGCAAGCTGAGAGTAGTGCAAGAAAAAATATACCACATTGACTATGCCTTGAGCAATAAAAACCTGCACAAAAGATACAGAAGTGGGCCTATTTAGAATGAGTTGTAATCTGATTATTGTGAAAATCAACAAAAATTATACATATGGGCAATCTGACTTAAACTGTGAAAAAAAAATCTTTACATGTGTTGGAAGTAATGTAAATTTTGTACATTTAAAATAAATGGGTAGTGATAATAAAATAAAACGATTTTTTGAGCTATTGAGCTACCTAATTGAAACAATTATTTTACAAGTGTACATCAATTCTATATGAGTACCTATAGTACATACTAAAATTTTTTTTTGTAAGTCTAAACTGATTGGATCAACAATTTTATCTTTTTTTTTTCAATCGTGCAAAAGTCACGTAAATGATAAAAACTGATAGTATCAAATTTAACTTTATCATCGGGAACAGGGACAAAAATGTGCCTCGAGCTCTTTTTAATACCAATTTGCCTGTGAGAAAGTAATCTTGTTGAGACTCGGATAATGAAAAAAAGCTGTTACAATGAAGAAGATTTGGAATTTTTCTTTCATTTGCTGTATTTTCGCGTCGATTTTCCACGAAGGACTTAGCAAACAAGGTATGCATTGTTATTATTTTTTCTTGAGAACACATACATTAAACAACACGTTTTGCTGTCCAGTACGTGTTTTCATTACTAAATCCAAAACCAATGAGTCGACTCTATGCCTATGATCATGAAATACACGTTAACAAATCAAATGTCGCAAATACACAGATAGCTGCTCTATTAGTTACAATAATGGCACGCTTCTGTCACGGAAGATGTGGCGGAGAGGAATCACTTTACCACCTCTCGTCGATACCGTGGGACGGGGTGAAGAGCTATTGGTACTGAAGTATGAGAAAAACATGGCTCTCAACTTCTTGACGTACATCAACGGAAAAGTGCTCGATGATAGAAATTACGTCGTACGCTATGATGATCAATTGGAAAAGAAAATGTACTTCAGTACCCATGATTTCCACGAGTACGAAGAATTTGAGGTGCAACAATATTCCTTTTCATGAAAAATATTCATAAACTGACAAAGCTGTTATTTTTTTCGTTATAGACCCAAGTAAATATGACCATTGGTATTCCCGTCTCTTGTGACGAGAATGACTCCAATTACCCAGACACACTAGTAATCACGATACCCATCACCGACACGAACAATCACGCCCCGGAGTTTCTGAACAAATCTTACGAATACACCCTGGCCATGCCACTGACAAAGGACTTTGACATCACCTCGCTCGGCCAGATAGTAGTCAAGGATATCGACCTGACGAACAAAGACGTGACGTTTACGATCGATCGGCTGGAAAACAAGGACAAGTTTTCCATCACCTTTGTAGAGAAGCACCCGCTGAATTTGAAGCATCACGTGGCCAAATTCGTCACCACCGATTTCGTGAATCTCGATGAAGATGTTACTTTCGCCCTGACTGCTACGGTAAGGGTAGTTTTTTTTCATTTACTCACTTTGTTGTGTACATTGATCGGACGTGTAAATTATTGTTTGCAGGACTCGGGTGATCCTTCGCTGAGCACGAGCGTGAACGTCACTTTGAAAGTCGACAGAGCCAATTCGCAGCTCCGGTTCTCCCAGCCGCTTTACACCGCCGATTTGACCATTTACAACAATCGCAAGGTACGTATGCTTTTTGTTTCTCTGTTTCACCATGAAATAATTCATTTTCAATCGCAGAAGACTCGCATACCACTCAGATTTCCCGAGGGTCACATCGTTTTGACTCATGGCTACAATGGGAATGACGTTGAATTCGAAATGAGCGAGATCGCTGACGGTAACGTGTACAGGTCTTAGTTGTCGATTTTGCGCGATTTGAGGGTCATTTTATTCAAATCATTTCAGAATTCAAAAGACTCTTCAAGTTGACGGTACTTAACGATACACGCGAAGAGGGTAAGCGCGTCGATGTGGAGCTGACGGGCGTGACCGATGACTTTTGGAATCAGAGAGATTTTTTTGTCATTTTGAAGGTGAGCATCCATATGACATAAATGTTTCGCCAAACTGACGGAATCTGATCGATAAATTTTAACGATTTCCAGGCTGTTAAGGGTACCAACGTAGCTACCACCGTACTCTACATTCGTCTGTCAAGTATGTTCTTTCAAACTCCATAGTCAATGTACACAGAAATAAAGTACTTGGTTCGAAAAAAAAAAATACCGATTAATGTGAAAAATATGTCACATGTTTTCAGGTACATCCCTAACGATTTCGAAGCAACATACGTACGTCTACACGGACAGAGTGGCTGTCACTGCTTTTTTCGTCTTTACAGTGCTTGTACTGTGTTATCTCGCTTACTCCATTTTATTCAAGAACAAAACTGTGACCTACGATGTAAACAATCCGGCTTATCTGAACGATGCAAAGATCGCCAAGTATTAAAAATATAATGAATTGTACATTTTTATCGAAAGAATCGCTAATAAAAAGATTGTGCAAACGTCTTTGTGTACTGTGTGCATTTGTTAAGATGAAATTTTATGAAGATCCGATGACTTTTTGCTTTAACAATGTACATAACAGACAACTAGCATATTCTGAATTGTTGAAATTATTGTTGCTTTCACGTTTTCTGTCGTAATAGATCTGTAAACTTGTGATATTTGCTATCTATAATGCATTGGATCACTTTGCCCTAATCCTATATCAGTGTTAAAATGAAACTGTGAAATTCCACCTAATGGCGTTTTTGTAAGAAAAAAAAATTTTTTTCTTCTCAAATAGAAACTTTTAACTTGTAAATAACACCCATGCATCAATAAGGTTAACGTGACAACCATAATGGTAATCATGATATTTTCTTTGTACAAGAATCTTCTTTGTTAAGAAAAAACAAAAACAAATTATCAATCCCTTGATTAATTTTTTTACTTTTTTTGACACTTTTATCCCTTATGTTCGTAAATAATCTTGTCGTGAAAAATGGCACAAAACGAGAAATCCTCATTTTTTGGATATAATAATTGGATCCCTGGATCACATGTATCCCATGCGACTAAAAAAAAAAAAAAAATAAGACAGTTTTCAAGTTTTCCACAGACGTTAGCATCATTTCGGGAATAAAAGATCGACCAAACGGATGGTCTATACTTTTCTGTTCTCCGACACGGAAAATATCAAGGCAACACTACCGTTTAGGAGAATTTCGAGAATTTAATCTTATGAAAGGCTGCCATAATTAATTTAGTACAAATACCTCTATTTTCAATAATTCTTTCTAAGGGTTTTTTTTTGCAAAGATTTAGTAGTTCAGTACAATTATACAATCAAGAATGACAAGGATACAGGCAATCATGTGCACAGAAGCATTCTCTTCAAGCATTATTTATTGAAATACATTTAATCTTGAGGCAAAATTCAAAGCAACTCTTCATTACAACATCCAAACACAATGACATAAAAAACCTCAAAATGTTATAATAAAAGAGTGTTTAAAATTATGAATGAATTTTACTTAGTACAATAGGCCAATGTAGTTCTTACCTGGCGCAGGGATTTCCGTGATCATCACGGCAGATTTCCCGAGGTGAGACTCGATCATTGCACCGAGATCGAGTTGACCCTCGCGAATATCCCTAATGTGGATATCTCGGGCGTATTATTTTTCGTAGTAAAGATAACCGTGAAGAACTGCTACAAAAGCACTAATAGGATCGTCTTATCATACTCTATGGCAGCGTACTTATTATTGAAATTATACTGTTAAGGATTTTCCTAATGATGATGAGCGAACGAAGCGAGGTTGAATGAAAAAAAAAAAAAAAAAAAAAGATTCACAGACCGCGAAACAAAGAGTATTTCTCAGGTTCCAATAATGAAAGCTAACACTCCTTTTTCAAGTACACTCGCTCGCAAACCGTTGATTATACCTAATCAGTGAATAATCCATCGCGGTAGACGCGGCACAAAACAAAACAGAAAAATTAAAACAAAATTAGTTATCGTTTAATAAAATTCTGCAAACTTTGACGTTTTTAACTTTATGAGTTTGCAAAACGCAGATGTGATCAATGCGCACAATCGACAAATAAATTTATAATTTGATCATGATGAAATTAAAATCGATCAATCATTCCGTCAACGAAAGTGATTTTATTAGCTACTTGGCTATTCGAATCGTAATCCATCCTCGCATTTTGTCACGTTCGAGCGACTACGTTATTTGATATGCTTAGAACGCAGCGATTATTTTCATTTATGCACGTCAACAAAAAGGTGAAACTCTTTGAGTTCTATAATCTTGACAATTTTTTTTTTTTTCAAGTCTGACAGCTCATTGTTCAGCTGAAATTACACTTTGAAAAAAAAACATACATATCTAATATAACTAGTTTGGGCACATACGGTAATTTGAAAATTCGAACTAGTGACCTAGCGACGAAAGAAATTTTTTTTTTTTTTTTTGTACATATAAAACGTATATGTTTGAATTAAAAAATCTTAATTGTATCAAGAAACAATCAATAAAAAATAACCATATCATTTGTATCAAATTATCGATCACGGAATAAAAGCATCGCTTAATTACCCGGACGATGAACGATTGAGTATCTTTTTTATGATGCACAATTACGAAAAATACAACATTTGCAACAACAAGCCTGAAATCTTTTATCATTATTAGTGTCGCTTCTAAAACGACGATGGTAATAAATGGGAAAGAAACCTGTACTGAGAAGTAAGACGCGTACCCGCGTCTGGTTAGCAAAAGTATAATTATATAGTTGTATTAGTCACGAATCTTCCCCTTATCAAGGAAAAAAAAAAAAAAAAAAAAACCATCACTCTCATTTTACGTACACCTCCAATGAGATGGTGTATAAGCATATAGAGGGAGAAACAAAGTCAATATACAATACAACTCCAGCTTTCGTGTAATAGTATCTCACCGGCATTCCAGCGCATCTTTATCCTTTTGTCGCGTGCTATTTTTGCAAATGGTCATAATGCAACCATTGCACACACACACACACACACACACACATGTTATACCTATCCTACTTACCTGTCATATCCTTTTCTCTTGCGACACGCGCATCTCTTTCTTATACTTATTGCACTGCACACATGTTGCATATTCAAATCGCTTATGTGTATACCTATGCTCATTACAATGCAAAATGTGCGAGCCTGCATTCCACTCTGTTGACTGTGAATGCATCAGCCATGGGTGCACCGATTCAACAAAACCTATTGTTGATTTTTGTTTTGTTTTTTTTTTTTTTTTTTTTTTCTATCCAACCGAACTTATCGACTTTCGTAAGCAGAATTATAGGTATACGTATCATTTGAACGAGGTGTTTTTTAGTCAAATGCATTTTGTAAAATGATTTATTGGTATTTATAATAATAATGAGATAACACGAGGTATGCTTTCATCCGGAATTTCCCCTTTAATGTGCTTTCTGGAGGTGCGATGGATATTTGATTGTGTATATAATTGCGCCAAGAATGAATTGTATTTGCATATGTGTATACTGTATACGTGGAGGATGCTATTTTAAACACAACGTCTCATCTGCGGAAAAGTAAAAGGTATGTGTACAACGAATGGTACATCTTTATGGTATTCATAGCTAGTTGAGGTATGCAGAAAAAAAAAATTGGGTGCTATAGGTGAATGATCTCTCGACTACCCCAAATCATACAAATACAACTTTCGAGCATATATATATTTTTTTATTATTTTACTGTTTTTTTTTTTTTTTAGAAAAATAATGCTATTATCCAAGTAGCCGGATTTACACTGTTTCTTCACATAAATATAATATGGATGAATATGAACCAAGTAATCTGCAGGTTTTGTCGATTTATGAATTTTTGGATATTTCTCTACTTGACTTTTTTGCAGATTGATAAGCTGCTTCTTGTCGAGTCAAAGCGAGTTTCTATCCACATGATAGAGATATTATTTTGGCGTTACAGAAAGTCAGTCCGGTAAGCTTAAAACGATTTGTTGGATGTAAAATAACTTTAATGTATTGCATGTACATGATACCGATACATTCGACGAGTACCCATACCCGGAGTTACGGGGACACAGAAATCGATATCTGTTTAAAAGGCGTGTAAAATCTTTTCGCTCGATTTAAGAGCATACCATCGATTTAATTATACCGGTATTGAAAAATCGTGCGTACCGAGTAAAAAACAAGTAGACACCCTTTTGACGAAAAATTGTTTCGAATCGTTACATCGGTCCCCGAATTCCACAAGTCTGCGGATCGGTATGGCACGAGGTGCGTGCGATCTCCGCGCCTGCACGCGATCACCGCCGACACGGCAAAGTGTTGTATACTTTATACACGCGACGGGGCTCCCGGAGCGCTCCGCTCACCTTCGCCAACCAAACGGATGATTATTTTTCTCGTCGAGCCAACTTACGCCTCGAAAAACTCGCGCGAAGCGTCAGTAGCGATCGGGACGCGGGGGCACGCTGACTCGTTGCCTTTTTGACACATATACACCGGTTTGCGCGCAATTGTGTACATTTTACTAACGATAGTGCGGCTGTATAGCTGTGTTTTTGTACCGATACTTACAACATATATACTTATAGACCCGCGTTGTTTCGGTCTTTGTTGACCCCCCATGGAATCTGGATGGTATTCGAGCACTTTTCGACTGATGGCTGCTCGATAAAGTATATGGAATAGAGGCAGGTTAGAATTTTCGTGTGTGTGTTAAATTTATTTCCTCGGGTTGTGGCGCGAAGTGGGACCCGCGATTGAATTGTAGTATGGTATTTACGTGTTTTTTAACGATTTTCAAAGCTTTGGTTGTTGCGGGTCGGGATTCTTGCACCTGTACATTTTGATAAATGAATTTTAAATTTTCAAACGTTACAACATAATCCGAAGAAATGATAAGGAACGAACAACAGTTTTTTCGTTTGTTATCGGGCAAAAAGCGTTATCAATTTAAAAAAAAAAAAAAAAAAATTTAGTTAATTAACACAATGCGCTGTTGTGATAACATTGCACAAGAAAAAGTAAAGTTACTTATATTATCATTGTTTATGAAAGAAAGTTCGTTGGGTTGGTAAAACCACGAATTAAACAATGAGACGTTATCCGTGTGTCAATTTGTCGTTTCAATAGATCGTGATCGGCAAATAAATTTGTCAACTTTCAACTTTCCCCTCCTTAAAAGAAAGAGGCTTCAGTTGAGGCTTTTCTCCCGCGTACAGCTTCACTCTCTCTAATTTTCTTTTCTCGTACAAAGATGCCGGTGCTCTTGTACGCTTATACACGCGTCGAGCAATAAATACAAAAATCAAATCGTCAAATGAAGCGAAGAAATTTTTTTTGTAAAACTCGTGCTCGGCAAATAGAGGGCACTCAATTATTAACAGCACGTCACGCGCACAGTAGATATAAATATAGAGAAAAATGAAACGATTTGCAGGCGATAATGACGATGGCGAACAATACAAGTAGGTATGGGTATATACTAGGTGGGCCCGTTCGAACGCACACACTTGCGAATCCGTTCTCTAGCACAATACAATAACCCACGCTCCTGTTCGCTATTGTATTGTACATAGTATATGCCATACCGGTTATGCGACTCGCGAATGTCGACTCGTTTTTTTTTTACTACCTTGAATCTGGTGCATGCACGTGGTGTACCGTTGAAATTTTTTTTTTTCATATTAGTACTGAATCGGAAAACTTGGTTTGATCTATTTTGCGGATCGACGTGAATTTGGTCTACTACCGATGGCAGTGTAGGCGAAGACGGAGTCCGAGCGTTAAAAAACAGAGCAAAGAGGCGTGGACGAAGTATATGGCCTCGACAGGTAATGCAAGCCTGATGTGGTTGACATGTGTGTATATTTATATAATAGTGACGTGTGTGAGATTACGTGTGTCTGTGCCCGAGCGTTCATGCGTATGTGGTGGTGATAGTAAACCGGTATACTTCGCGTATTTTGTTAATTGTTTTTGAAAAAGTGTTGACGCGTCATATCTTTTCAGCGAATAAAACGTGTAGTTTATCATCGAGGACGATTTGAGGTTTTTGTATTGACATTGTTTTTCGTTGGATTCTTGTGAAAAATGATGTTTCAAGTGTAACAAAAATATTAACACGTTGAGGTATATAAATATTATATACGTACACATTTCATAAATCGTTGGATAAAATGACGTCACGTACATGATTTACTATATAATTCATCATGTACTTATCAATTAACCGATCTTGCTTGTGTATTTTTATGAGTTTTTTTTAGTATAGTAAGGATTTATTATTGTAATTGAAGTTGATTTCATGAAATTTTATAAAAAGTGAGTCAACTTGAACCGCAGTACATATAAGCTATTTCGGATATTACGTGATGCACTCGGTATTACAGCTATTTGAGATAAGTAGCGCTAAAGTGTTTTTCAATGAAAAATCATCTACTTTTTTTCTTTAAACTACTAATTACGTGTCTCACGTCATTGTTACTCGACTTGATTTTATCGAAAAATCTATTTCGAGGTACACACGATGTATTATGAAGATGGTTATTTATGATTACGCGTAATTTGTGCGCAATTTCCGCAAAAGTGCTTGACGTATACACGAATAGTATTGGAGAATGACTAATAGCGAACTGATAACTATAATTAATGAAAGGTTTTCATTTTACGCGTTCGAAGTAATTGAAAGACACAGCTCATTAAGCTATTCCTTTACTTATAACTACTCGTACAGGTGTAACAATTCCTTTTGTTTTCTTCAACGCAAGTTTTAGATTTGCTCTTAATTTGCATGGAACTGATGAAAATTCCGTCCAAGAACAGTATACACACGATTCCCGATCTTCCAAGCGTACCGCACATTTTCTCAAAAAATCGGTCACCTCGTCACGCTCGTACACGCCCTTGAAACTCTCGCGCGCGCATAATTAGCCGTAATAACATATGATGGTGATGGCTAATTGAGTGACTCCACATGGTAAAGTTGACGCGTGAAAAATTTCAAAACGCCAATTACTTCCAACACGTGCGCGCCGATCGAAGCGAAATAAGCTGTACCATGTTACGCACGATGACAGGGCAGAGAGAGAGAGAGAGAGAACCGTAAAATCCACGCCCATCGTGCTCTTGATGAGAAGAGAGATATTCTCCTCGCGTTTTATACGTATATACTTATGTAGTACTTATAAGTACATCACTGACTGGCAGCTTCTTGAGCCTCGCCGTTCGTACCTAGCTGTTGATAACAAAGTTGATGGGGCTTTTAACTTCCGCGTCTATTTGATCTCATTTTTGAAGGATGATCGATCGATCGATAAATTTGGTTCGGGGGTATTTTAATGAGCTCCACTGAAAGCTGTTAAATTCCAGCTGCATGTGTCATATAGTAAAAAAAAAAAAAAAAAAAGACAATTCACACGAGCAAAAGCTCGCGAGAACGTACAGTGCATGCGTATATACCTACAGCAAAAAATAAGATGCTCGGTATAAGCTTTGCTGATGGGTAATTACCTACATTTCTTTTTTTTTTTTTTTACAAGTGAGCGCATCGTCGGGCATAACGTGCTTGTGTGCACTGCACCCGCCGCAGCAATTTCAAGCCTATACATCTTCTGTGCACGTATACGTGTAGGCACTGATTTATGTAATAGCCTTTGCGATTGTTTCTTTGTTTTCTCCTCTGGTGGCTCTTTTCTCGAGTTAAAAGCCAGAGGAAGAACCGTCCGGATGTGGGATCGGCTCGTGTTGAATATTTTCCCGCAGATACCGATATCCATACTCGGAAACGTAAACTTTTTTCTTTTTTTTTTTTTTTTTAGTCAGGCTATGTAACGTGTGTTACATCACGATTTATCATATAGAAAAACGCAAGGGTTTGGTTTTCCATGTGTACAAAGGTATACTTCCACTGGGCTGTTGAGATTTTTATTGCCAGTAATTGGATTACAATTGAAACGATCGGTCTTTCAAACGCGGAATCGAGCGCTCATTGAGCACCGATCATTCAGTGGATTATTGAAACTGTGTTACCGATTGCCAGGTGAATCATTGTACCTATACTTTACGTGAATTTTAGGTACACTGTTTTATTCTCTTTGTCAAAATAATGAATTTTTCTATTATGCGCATTGTGCATCAATTGTATCGTGAAGGTATATATAAGCAGGATTAGTTATAGCTGATGGAAATCTGCAGAGGCTCGCCAACCGATTGGGCATGGAATGCGCGTCGAACGGTGCTGCTGTGCTGTATATTATATATATACTTATGTACCTATACCGTTTACGTTTATGTATCCTTTGCTCATAACGGACTCTCCTTCAGCTGCGTATACAATGTAACTATTTGACGTACCTTCCTGTTATCCTGTATCTAAGCTGTGAGTTCGGATTAAGTATATGCATAACTAGATAGTTGGGCGCGAAGTGAATTAACAAGTGCCGATATGTACGGTGGCATGAGATAAGTACTCATTCAGCTGCAGCTTACGTTACATTTGTGACCTTCGCAGTAATCTGTAACGCATTTATATAGGGAATTGGTCTGTATACATTTTTATCGGGCCTTAAAACTCACGCGAAGAAAAATGTACTTGCCATTTATTGAGCAAATGAAAAAAAAAAAAAAAAAAAAGCTTTAGTGTCCCGCGATGCAAACGTATATTAAAAGCTCGAGTTCGCGCGTTTAGCGGAAGGAAATCGATCCGCATGCCACACGTATAATATACTTGAGCAATGTGCGCCAAACTCCCACATTACATCCACAAAGCTTGTCGTCGGCGCGGAGTAAATTATTCAATTTTGCACTCGCTATAGAAAAGTTTAATGCGACTCGGGGCGCGTTTCAAACGTTGCGCGACGTTTATTCGGGGCGTGTGGGTATAATGTATAGCGGTCCCTCGTGCGTTTTGAATGCAGTTGGTTTTACTCATTATCGAGACACATTGATCGTATATAATCACCTATTTATATTGGAGATGTCATTTTTCTATTTTATACTATGTCATTGTAGACGCGGGTGTTATACGTATATATGGTATGCAGTTACTACGTAGTACCGTTGTGATAATCGATGCAGTTGTAACAATAAGTTAGGATTCATTAACGAAGCAGCGTGAAATACCGAAGCGTCTCTCATCACCACGTGTCTACTGTAATAATATAATGAGCATCTACTTACCGCGGTGATGTTAACTTGCGCGTTTCTAATGTTAAGTCAACGACATCTAATACTTTAATGTTACCGTCACTTACCTTTCTGTTTTTTTTTTTTTTTTTTTTCCATAAAACGAGTGTTTTGATTGTTCAAAATTAACGATCAATTGCTCAACAGATTTGTCGTGAAGTACACACTAACGTATTGTAAAATGTAACAATGTCTTTTACTTATTTACCGCAGAAATATTCTTCAGCAGCTGCTCAAGAAGGTACCTTCCAGCCAACAACTACTCTATCCCAATGCGCACCATCTCTTAACGATCTCGATCCATTGTACCTAGAAGTACCTGCCTCCAGTGAAAAACAAAGGCCATGGCGATAGCGAAAATCAAAAGCTTCATAGACACGAGTCTGAAAACCGTGGGGTCGCCGATCGACCGCACGACCACGAGTCTCGAGCCCGAGATCGGTATCAGGATCGTGCACTCGCCCGACGACAAGAGCCTCAGAGTCACGGTACTGGGCGCCAGGCACTTGCCGCAAAACTTTGGCTTCACGCGCGTCAACAGTTACGTCGTCAAGGTAATTTGAGAACATCATTAAAAATCGCACGTGGGAGTCGATTAAAACGCCCTGTTGCACGAATATTAGATAAAATTGATTCCGGGCAAGGACAAGCACGAGACGACTACGCGCAACGAGTCCTGGCCTCAGTGGAACGAGGAATTCGTGTTTCCGCTGCGCAAAGAGACGAAAGTGAAGTTCGGAAAGAACAAAGTCGTCGAGGAGGAGATCGGCGCCTCCAAGTTCGTCGTCGCGACGCTCTACGCCATACTCGAAGATAAGCCGCTCATTGCCACCGACAAGAAGGAAAATGAAAAAGACAAAGGTGCGTGTGTGCATATTTAATATATAATACGTGACATAGTTTTTGGAATATGTATATTTAAGAGTATTGTGTTGAAAATACGAAAAACAAAACCCGCGGTTCGATAAACTACATTTAATCGATGCAAATGAATCAAAAGCCAACACAGGCGCGGGTCGAGACAAAAAAGACGGGGGCAAAAAAAAGGACGCCAAGCAGCAGCAAGACCCCAGTAGTTGCCAATCGGCTTCGACAATGCAGTCGAAGGGAGCGTCGAAGCTGCTGAACCAGTTCTTTGGCAAAGGGTCGGACAAGATCGGCGAGCCGGCCGGTCAGGAATCGGCGCGCAAAGCCTTCGAAAAGAGACGCACGATCGGCGCCACTTCGATTCCCCTCGACCCGAGGAACTTCACCAGCAAACCCGTCAAGCCGAAACATCCGCAGGACGTGTCCACGGGGGACATGTGGAGGACCCTCAAGCCAATATCGAGCGGGATTTCAGGGGCCGAGGAGAGGGTACGTACAAATTAATTGATCCCTGGCGTGTGGGGCTTTGTACGTGTACGTTGGGCGTGACGTGACTACTTGGCGAGCAGTAGGGGCTTAAAATCTAATTGACTCAATTGGTATTAAAACGACGTTGCTCGAGAAGGAGGGGGGGGAGCTGATTCGTTTATTGGAAGTTAAAATTCTCCTCCCACCCTATACATTGTCCGTATCCTCGATCTTTTTTCTTTCCTTCTCTAAACTGTTTGTTACTTCGGGCCTTTTTAACATGCATTGTTTCCCAACGCCCCGAAGACGTACCTGTGTATAAGGTTTAATTTATTTCCACCGCGAATGAATTAAAAATCCATTACACACAAAATTGGTTTTTCCCATAATCAATACGTGATAAGAAAAATAATGTGACGAGATAGAAAAAAACGCCCCAACAACATACCGCAAGTGAATAAAAATGTCATTGCCCCTTTTCACAGCGTGAAAACAAAAAGGGCCAAGTGGAGTTGTCGCTGTGCCAAGAGAAGCGGGAAGCCGGCAATGGCCGACTCGTCCTGACGATGCACCGGCTACGCTGCTCGCTGCAATCGATGCAAGAGCACGAGGCCCTCAAGGGCCACATGTATATAAAAATGTCGGTGGTGGACACCGGCCGGGTCACCTACTTCTGGAAGAGCGATCGTTTCGCGCCCTGTGTCAGCATGAAGTTCGACCCGGGCCGCGCACAGGTCATGATCGACAATCCGTACGAGGGGGCGCTCAAGGACGTGTGCTTCGTTGTCAAGTTCGTTGCCAAAAATAAGATCGGTAAAGTATTTTTTTTTTTCTTTTTTTCCGACATCGATGAATGAAGTGTCGGTGGAATTGATTTTCTCCTTCTTTTAGGGAAAAAGGTGACAGTTGGACACTTTGTGATCGGGCCAGAGGTCGGTGGACCCTACAGCGAAATGTGGAAACAAGCTTTGGCGAAACCGGGGCAGCAAGTCTCGAAGTGGTTGTGTTTCGAGTAGCAGTGCTGGCAGATCTGATGAGAAATTACCTTTTCTTCTTTGTTTTATAACAACTATCGTACAACTGTTATTGTATATAAATTGTTGACACGGGGCATGAAAACGAACGATTTGTACCTTAATGTTTTGTACAAAAACTAGGATTTACGGTGAGGCGTATCGTGTTGTGTGTAACCGTCCATTATTGCGTAGATGAAGTGTCATTGTATAGATACACGAAAAAAGTCGGAGTTTGATCTGCGAGATGATAAATCTTTTCTTTTTAACGTCTATGTACAAATGTATATCGATTTCAAGATTTTTAGAGTTGTGACACGAGGATTTGAATTTCACGTTTAATACTTTGTAAAATAGTATGTTTGTACAATGTAAGCACTTGTAATTTAATATTATTTTTTTTACTTATACTTAAATTTCCACCATACATATAATGTCATGTCAAAATACCACTGTTTCTTTTTCTTTACACATTTTTTATACAGCAAATAAATAGTTACGTCAACTTATCCAATTCAAAGATTTTGTTTACAAACCGATTAATTTTACTATTCAAATTATTTTTTTTTATTTTTCTTTCGGTGTAAGAATGTGAATTTTTTCTCTAATTGGGAAGGTTTTGTATTAAAAATACATCGTGTATATCAAATACTTTTTAATCGTAATGTGAAAAATCTTATAAAAATTATCTTTCATAAAGATATATTAGCATTTATCTACAAAGCCCAAAAAGGTTTTGTTGAAAACTTTTTAACAATTATTTTATAAATTCATGTTTATCTTATGAAAATACAGAAAAATTTATGATTCATTATTTATACTATGCTAGTATACTCTGGACGGTATTGGCAGTCTTCTTTGCTATATTCTTATTGTACTAAACGTATTGTACAAAGGCAATTTAATATTGCTTAATATTTGAAAAAAATCTTTAAGCATTAGTGCGTTTTAATAATATAAAAGTATCTCATTTCTAATTAAAAAAAAGCATATGCTTTTGAAAAATATTTCAAAAGTTTGATCGATTAAACGTATTCTAAGAGCGATTGTAGCAAAAAACTGCAATCATCATTTCAGATCTAATTGGCGCCGTAAGAATGAAATTTTGTCATAAAGAAAAATTATCAAGTTCTAAAAAACATTTTAATGACTACTAAGGCTGTTCCACCAAATAGAAGGAACATGTTCCATCGCTGACCAGAAGCTGTGTTGCAGCCATCTTTGCTATTGCAAGTGCAATATTCAATAAATATATTATAGGTACCTGTCCTCATCAAACAAAATCTTTCATCTCCTCCTATTCCAGGTTCACCCATGAATGCACAGCTACGAAAGTATCGCCATTCTCCATTAACTATCAAATTAAAACAAAATTACCGAAACGTTATTCATTTATAAAACACAATTAAATAATGTTTATTCACTGTGAAATACATGTCATTTGCATGTTTTATTTTTAATTCACTCAGCAAAATTATATAAACAAAGTTTTTTTCAAGATTCTCACCTTTTTGACGAATTTTCCTACACATTGTGGATTTGGCGTCGGGCAGATGTGATAGTGATTTTTCGTTTGCGCAATCGGAAATGGGAAAAGACGTGTTGTCGAACGGATCAGCGCATTTGGGATCGGTATCCGATCTGCATTTCCAGCACTTTATTGAGAGACCTGCGTATAATGTTGTATTTTTTGGTTAGAAATGACCATTACGTTAGAATGAGATTCAAAAAACAAACTATTGTTTTCCCAAAACATTCTCAATGATTTATTTATTGACTTTTTTCACTAAAATGATCACTAAATTAAAAAATTTGTTGAAATAATTGCGTTCCAATCTACAGCACATAATTATTTACATCGCGTTATTCTGTAAACTTCACTGACCTTTCCCAACAAAGAAGACAAACAGCACGATGGCCACTAGTTGTACGATGGTAATTTGTTTCAAGGACATTTTATCTGTTAAGCGGAAATTATTTAAAAACTTAAACTTAAAACAAACTTATTGTAATGGCACGCAACGCGACTACGTCGTCAACGCCAACTTCGCCAACGCCTACTATCAACACACAGACACACCACACCCATGAACCTAGTCCTATGCTGTTAAACATCAAGCGCATACAGAGTACAGATACAGCTTTATTGCATTATGTATAGTATATCGCCTTATATATATTTGCATACATCTATATACACGGGCAATAATAACAACAAAACTTTTCAAAGTTAAATAAAAAATTCATTTATATAGGTACTCTTATACACAACTCAAAATGTGGAAAAATCATATTTTCATGTTTTGTCTAATATGAAAAAAATTAACTGTCTTCATGGAGTAGGTACATGTATGTATTTTACATTAGTATTTAATGATAACATTGGAATATAGCGCCAGTTTAATTCAAGGTAGTTGACTTACCGACCTGACGGTAACGTAGAGCGCAAATTTAAATTACTCTGGTGACGATTTCGGAAAACACCCCAAGCGGCGTTACCACCATACGTACAACTTTATAGCCTCTGATTTTATCATTCTGGTAAAGAGAGCACGGTGTAACTTACACCGTGTAAGATGTACGTGAAGTTATGTGTAGTAATTAAAGTAATTACTACTATGATGGTTTTGGAGGTCAATTTTCGGATAAAAGATTAATTGTAAACTTGCCGCAAGTAACACAAAAAATGTTAACTTTTTATTATCTATCTATAAAATTTGTTGTGGCTGGTTTATACATGGTGGCTGGTTTGAATACATGGCTCTACTGTAAGTATTGTAATAATTATTTGGATCAGCGCCATCTAGCAGTCTATATTTTTTGGCCAAAAGTGGCTCCTAAAATTCTAAATCAGAGCATTCAGGATTAGAGCCATTTAATCAATTATAAACCAGCCGCAACTTATGACAAAGCTATAAAATAAAAAAATAACGATACATATGTTTTTGGCGGCAAGTTAACAATTTATCTTATGCTTGAAAATTTATCTTTAAAAGTATAAACACATAGGAGGTCAATTTTATGGTAGAAAATAAATTGTTAACTTGCCGCCAAAAACACATATATCGTTATTTTTTTATTTTATAGCTTCATCATAAGTTGTGGCTGGTTTATAACTGACTAAATGGCTCTACGAGCTTAAGCTCTGGTTCAAAAGTTTAGGGCCACTTTTTGGTTCAGAAATCCGGAACGCTAGATGGCGCTGATCCGAATAATTATTACTTCTTATATTAGAGCTATTTAATCAATTATAAACCAGCCGCAACTAATTCTATAAATAGAAAATGTATTTTTAATATTGTTTGTGCTGTTTGCGGCAAGTTTACAATTTTTACTTTATCCGAAAATCGACTTCCAAAATTATAAATAAATAAGAAGTCGATGCTAGCAAATAGCATAAATGTGATATTTTGAATTTTTGAGTTTTGCAAAGGTGCCAAAGGCCAAAGGGTCAAAGAAAGGTCTTTTTCGTGCATGCGCTACAAACATATATGAATATTTTGAAAATTGAGATTATTGAAAATTTCAGCAGTGCCGTTTGCCGATCTGTGCCGATACAGCAGGGATCCAACAATTGCAGCAAGTTCATTGTGTTTATATACTTTATACACATACATACGTTGCATGTAAACACGCCTTGTACAAATATAACCTCATAGTGACATCGTCCTCATAAAAATATATCGTGATCCTCGTCGAAGACGACGTCGGACCGGTTGGACGTCTGCCCAGCGACCTGGACGAGGCTGCAAGTGCTGTGTTACAGTTGCACTTCACGGACGTTACTTCGCGTTAACCATCAATCCCACAGTGCAACAATGAAAACGAACTGTGGTCATCAGTGAAGACCACCGATTGTCTTGATTGTTTGCCTTCTATACCCATAGGCACGATCATGCTGTCAATTATGCTCCGGCTACGACTCTGCATCTCCTTGTCACGAACACCTCGTCGTTATGGGCACACCGGATACGCCTGGCCACCCCGAGCCTTTGGTCCCATCGAGCCGGGTCCACCCATCGAGCCGTCGCACATTCGAGGCGAGGGAAAATTCTTGTTCCCGGAGTCGCTGAAAAAGCAGTACGGAGGCGAGTTTGAGATGCCACCCGTCAAAGATCTCTCCAGGGCGGCTATACGAGTACGACGGCGCAAACGCTGGCACGACACCGTTGAGAAACTGCGGACCGTCGAGGAAAAAATCTTTGAACTTAATATGCCTAAATACTATGGCTGGATGCCCTATATCATCAGAGAGGGCGATCTCACTTATGATCCTCTGCCTAAAATTCAATACATGACGAGAACGTGTGTGATGAAACAGCTTGGCCTGCCCAGTTATTACGACAGTTTACTCGGTGAAGAGGAGCTCAATGCAACTGTACAACGTATCAAGGGGCAGATCGAGGAAGCTTTGGTGTTAGAGTACACTGGCATTGAGTAAGTATTTGGAGATTTACAACAAGCATGTTGTTGCATACTATTAACGATTTTTTCATTTGTCGTATTTTTTTGCAGTCAAAATTACCAGCTTACTGAAAATGAGCTCGAAGATGAAGTTTTCATGACGAATTTAAGGGCGAAAGCTGTCAGTAAGCATATCAATAGGATATTTATAAATCATCTCAGCAGAAAATATCATCATTTACTGGAAGCTGAAGTCGACTTTGATCCAAGGTTGGAGGCTTTTTGGTTTTTTGGTGGATTTCAACCTCCTCCAGAAAGCGTCAGAGCCAGAGATGGCAATGACTTTGTAAGAATGTTTAAAGATGAACCTGTAAATCAACCACTACAATATTATGGCACTCCAATGATCCACGTCAGACATAATTTGCCTTTAAAAGAGTTTATGTCACTGGAAGAGTCACACGATTTTAGACTCGAAATTCCTTATGAACCATATGATCTTAGAACAGAGGGATATTTCAGGGATTTGAAAAGAGCTACCGTTATACCTGGTTTTTGGCCTGGTGATCAAAGTGAATTTGGTTTTATATCATACAACAGTTCAGCTCACTTAGCAGGGAGACCTAAGCATATGAATGATAATGCAGATGCTTTAACAGGTCAGGCTATCTTGGGTTCCTACAGTTGGCTTTATGGACAAGCTTGTTATCAAGGTAAGACTTGAGTTTCTATCAAAATCGCTTATTTTTTCGTGTCAATGCATTGGTAATTTTTTTATCTTCTTTCAGGATTTTCAACTTTCCAAGATCCTACTTATCCTCTGGTCAATCAAACGATCATTACCAATGGTCAATTTTGGACTTTCTCTGTCTATCAACTAAACACAACAACAATGCATATGGATGCCATCAATGTCAATAAAAAAAGTAATTTATGCTGGATGACTGACTCTATGAAATTGTTTGACAATATTGAAAATGGAAAGGTACAGGGCTTGAATGAAGATGTTCTGAAGCATCTAGTCAAATTTTATTCAAATGTCCCACAAGTTAGAGAAAGTGTCGACATGAAGCCTCTTTTGGGTAGTGAACAACTTGTTGCTAACATTGAAGATCCTGAGAGGCGTAGTTGGCTAGAGGATCACTACAAACATCTTATGTCAAATAGAAAACGGCATAGGTAAGTGTAATTTTTAGAATACATGATACTCTGCACTATTCCCTAATTAAATTAAAAAAACCAAATGTTCACCTGAAACTAATATCATATTTATTACCAACAAATGAGTTACACAAAGAAATTTAAATGTTTATGATTTTTTCAGACCAATGCCTGAAATCAAGGACTGGCAGAGAATTTACATGATTAAATTCAATACTCGACCATTGGATAAAAAACGTGATCCATGGGAATTTGGTAAAAATCCACACTATCGAAGATTGGATGATCACGCTTTTGAATATATTCCTAGATGTCTTAGGACGCACCATAGAAGCAGGGATAAGTTTAAGAAGGTTTATTATCCCAAAGTTCCAGAAAGTGAATTGGAGGAATTGGAGTAATGTAAGATATTGAAAATACATACATGTACATACACTCTTTAACATACAATTTCTTGTATAAGAAATCAGAACGATAATTTTACGAAGATTTATACAATTAAATATTTGTTGCGTTTCATTGTGGGCTTTTCATTTCGAATTCTCATGTAGATACGACTCAAAAAAATACATCACTCTCATTACTGTCATTATTTGCTGAAGTTACTAAAAAATCAAAACGTTGAAGCAGCCCTAAACCATCTTGTATATACAAACCTATGCAAGAGGAGTAAAAGAGATAAGCCCTGAATGTGGTAAAGCCAATCGGGAGCGCGCTTACACGTACATAAATCTGACATCCAACACGCTATATCTCTCACCCCTTGATCCACTGTAATCGAGACTTGAACTGAGTGTTGTAGGGTGTCAAGTTCGGCTCTCCCTTTGCAATATTTCTCCGTGTTTTCTTCTACTCGCAACGTATCAACATTTTTTTCATTACAATACTACTTTTCAAAAAGTCCTGCTGATCATTAAAAAACAAGGCCACGTAAGTCTGATACATGATATAATCATTTAAAATTATACCCAAAGTATAACACTTCAGAATATAATACGTGTAGTGGGTTGATAAGTAGTATAAGTCCGGGTCGCGTCAGACGGCCTATCAATGTTAACTACTTATTGACATATACGCATGTAGGCTTATCTTTTCTGATAAATGAATATCTACCCGTAAAGTCCTACACGTCAGAACCTACTAAAAATATAAATATGAAAATTTTTTTACACGAGTGATCAAACATGTTACTATATACAAAAATGTGAACCATCTTAGCTTTTTTTTTTCTACATAAAACCACTGAAAGTACGCGTTCTCTGCTCACAACTACTTAAAAATCTTTTGTATGTGTACACATACGTAACAAAAAGCCAATGTCAGTTTATGTGCTCACACGCACACACACACACACACACACACACACGTACAAACGCGGTAGCGTGCGAAAGATACTTTACTCGGTGACCTTGAAATCTTCCCACCTTATACACACATATGTGTAACAACAAACATAGATAGAGAGCCGCTCTCCCACAACGACGACTTCTTCCACTTCCCACTTGTATACAATCTACATCTGACTATGCGCAGAGACCGGCGAGGGGCTCGAGCACCACCCACTACACCCCCTTTCCCTTTGGCAGGTACTCCCCAGAGTTACGTTTCCATACACCTCGGTCAGTTCGTCCACGGAGACGAGACTGCAAAGTGTATACACAGTTGCTTTTAAGATATCCCGCTTTTATATTTGTCCTCCGCTTGTTATTCCTTTGCAATTACCCCGTTGCTGTACTTTCCTCCTTTTTAGTAACTCATTGTACACATAAGTGCGGATCTCACACCAAAGGTCCGGCTCCGATTTTCCGGTGCGTCCCAACGGGGGGTGGGGGGGTGTGTAGTCGGGGACGTTGACTAAGACTAATACTGTACGTGATATAATTTGGTAGGGTACAGGCATATATGTAATCGCGAGCCGAGGGTGGAGCGAAAATTTCGGCTCAGCTCTGTAAATCGATATGAAGTATGTGTACGTATCAATGTTTGTGCGTGATCGCAGTGAAAGGTTGACGAGATTGTAAGATAACGCCGCTCGAGTGGTAAATTTTAATTAACAAGAGGACAAATAGCTGCGGTTCGTGAAAGAAGGATTAAGAAGATCGAAAGGTTTGTTTGACATTGTTATTTTTTTTGTTTTGGGTTATTGTTGACTTTTTTTTTTTCCAAAGAAAAACAACAAGTTAGTAAGTTACTTAAAGAACAAGTACTTTATTAGTGCCGGAAGAGGAGAAAATACGTAAGGTTAGCCAGCGGCACTGCGGCTATAGAGTTTCTCGAACTGTTGCTCTCCTTCGATTGGGGATATTGATTTCTTGGAAAATATTGAATTTTTCATATCAGACGTTTCTTTATTACATTATGTTTATCAAGTAAAGGAGTAAAAACTATATATAAAGTTCAATACAACCGGATAAATGAAGAAAAGCTCATCGTAACTTTGAATGAGCCGTAAGAGACATCTTGAACGTTATTTGTACGTTTCAGTCGAACCTTAACAATAATAAATAAACACCCTGGGCCTCGAGGTGCTCATAAATCTTCGTATTACATTAAAGGTCCATTAGCGCCCGTAACTCTATGCGATACCTACATAACGAGTCGACCGGGACTCGTTATTGACTTGAGCAGGCTGTACGTCCTATCTTTTCCCAGATCTCTGATTACACACGTATAGCCACCTTATCTTCAATACCTTCCAAAAGGGCGCACTTAGACGCGTGTACGTTATTTTTGCGTAAGCTCTAAACCTATACCGCATTGGGGGTGAAAAATCATTTTCTCATCTCGCGTATGAAATTCAGAAGCAAGTTGAAGAAGAAAAACAAACAGACAAACAAGAAAACACTATCTCACAAGTAGTTACCTCCCCGTGCGCACGAGAAGCTGTAAAAGGCTCGCCATATGGCCATATACGAGCACAAGTTGGAAGGTACATACGGATAGAGCGTCGCCCACGCGCTTCAGCTTTCCTCTCCCTACACCCGCATACGCGTCTATTTCACTCTATGTACGTCAGCACATACACGTATACACTTGCATCAGAGGGAGTGGTATATATATATACGCACATTCGGCACGTGTGAGAACTTGCATGCGGAGAGAATTTTTCAACGCATCGAGGTACGTGTACCTTACGTACATATACGTGCACGCAATGGAAGGCTACAATAGGGGAGCGCGTGACGTGAATCGCACATATCTTGGCGTAAGCAATTTTCCGGCGAATAAAGGACGGGAAGGAAAAAAAGTTTTCGCGATCCACCGCATACCTAATGTTATGAGGGGCGAGTGTGAATAAAATGAAATATCGAAAGTACCAGAGATGGAGGGTATAGCGAGCGAATGGAGAAAACAAGGACCGTAAGGGGAGAGAAGACGGTGGATCTTGGACTGTAGGGCTCAGCGACAATACACCCACAGCCAGTTCCTTTATCCTCATTTTCTCATGTTAGCTGCCTCGTATCGTGAGATTGACGAAACAGCCGGGGCTTATGCGCACACGAGTAATGCTGTTAACGTGTAAGAGTGTGCGTGTGTACGAGCGCCTGCGTGTTTTCGGCAAAAAAAAAAAATCCAGGACTCGGTCCTCGATTTTTTCTTGGTTCTCGTGGATATACGCTGGTGCTTGATGCTTCGATGAGTCGCTGAGGGCTGTGTGTGTCTATAGGTACGGGAAAGAATAATTTCTTCGGTGACGAAAGCTTATTGGAGTTTTTTTTTTTCTTTCCCCGCTACTTGGTAATTTCGGTAATCTGAGATTGAACGAGATCGAGCTGATCGAATTCTTCCGCGATGTATAATGAAACTGCGACCAGACGAGCAAGTAGTGCTAGCCGTGTTTGGTCAGACCAACAAATTTAATGTCTACAAAGACAATTGCACCCCTAGCTCAGTTTTTAAACTTGAAATAATTATGTATGCGTATATTTTTTATAGAAGGAATTTTCTATACAAATACTTCATTGAAACCTAATGATCAAATAACTAGACAAATGTTAAAGTATATATTCTGTGTCACGGTGGTACTGTATGTGGTGTAAGAGAATTGGGAGAATAGGCTAATGAATGGGCATCTTCCTGATATTTTATAGATAATAATGTTATCTTGCTATTTTAAACCGATGCAGATTACGTTATTCTCGAATACAGAGAGAGCAAGTAGTACATATCGTGTTTGGTCAGACGAGCAAGTTTTAAAATACGCGAAGGCAATCGTAAACTTATCATTCATTTTTTTAACTGAAAACATTATTAACATGTGATTTAAAAAAGAAACGATTCGCTCGGACTTAAAGATAACATAAATAATTAAAATTACTTGAATGGTAAAATATAGATTTAATTGAATCCTTTCGCAATGATAATACCGTGTTGTTGGCTTGTTACGTGTTCTTTGAGAGATGGAAGAATATTATAATGAAACAGTGTCGTCTTTGATCTTTGTGGATAATGATGCGATGAAAAATTTTTTCCCCACTTCAACAGATTTTGCATTGGCTAAAATGACAAGCAAGTAGTACAGATCGTGTTTGGTCAGACGAGCGTATTTTAAAATCCGATAAGGCAATTCTTCCTACTCGCTTTTTAAACTTGTAAAATACCCAATCACAAATGTATCATTGAAAACCAATCTGCGTCACATAAAAAAATCGGCTGCTTAATCAATCAATCATTTTTTATCACCTCCGCATAGAGCAACTGAAATGGAGCATCGTGCCAGTCGCGCGATACGAATAGCCTGACGTAATTTTTTGCATCGAGAAAAAATAAAGGAAACAGCACTCAAGGAAATTGAATCATCAGACGTTCAATTGCGAGTACTTACATCGATTGTATATTATCTTGGAGCAAGAGAGTACACCAACCACAGATACACTCGTGCGAAGCTCTTCGTGTCCAACTTTCAAAACTATGTACGGAACGACCCTGTTTTCGGAGTAAATATGTCAGCATACCTATGCCAATACGACAGCGAGTCCTATGCAAAAAAGTCCATTTATTAAACTTTGTAAATGACAAAAACTTTCCATTACAAGTATCGTTCATTATACTCGTACAACGCGCAAGACCAAAATAAATCCATCACCTGCATATTGATATTATGAACGCGTCAATGGTTACGGCTCCATCTCGCACTTTGCGCAATTAGTTGGCAAACTGAATCGCGTCACTTAGTTCGGTAAGCTTGTAGCCGACTGCGTTAATTAACTCAAGTACAATTTCACCGGCGCACTTTGAGACTCGACGCGATCCGGGTTGATGGAACGTTGCGTAAAGGTGCCGACGGTGCGCTTGGCTGCGTTAGTCGCACTTTTAGATTACCTAACTTTTCGGTGGACTAGTATACAAATATTGTCGTGTGCAACGTGAGCTTTTAATTTTATACCAATCATGTTAATAAGCCTTTTTTTCATTTTGAAGCTTTCATTTTGGAAGTTAATAAATTCTCGCTGAGAATTTTAATCTCCATGATGAGTAGTAGTTTTTTAAATGTCTACTTAGAAAAAGTAGTTTTTGTTGTTGTTATTATTATTATTACTACTCAAAGGTAAAAATACGCATGTTATCCAATTTAAAAACACTTGAACCTAGTCGACGATGAAAGTTAAAAGATCTTTTAATCGCAAAGAAAAAAAAGACACTTAAAATCATCATAGTACCATTCCTCCCATGCAAATCCTTTTAAAAGGATCCAAAGGTAGGTCTACGAGTGCGTATACCTGTAGACCTTTGTCATTAAAAGCGATTCCCTGAGATACAAAAACCCACGCGAGTTAAACGTAGACGAATACAGGTAAGCCTCACGTTCCAATCCTATTGTCGAAAAAAAGCAAAGCAATTGTCCCGTTGGCTACGCATCAGCGGAAAAAAACCCCCAGCGAATAACACGCGTGAAAGACCGATTCGGATTCATCGGGCTTTTTATGACTCGCTTACTTTTCTTTCTCTCGCAATTTAATTCAATCTGGCTCCAGTCTGGGGTCTGAGACGCGCTGTCGCGTTATAAATGCAAAAGTTCTGTCTCTACTCGAGTGGAAAGAACGGGTTGCGAGACAACATATACGTTGACGGGCACGCTGGGATGAAAAGGAGCTTTCCATGTAGTACTTGTATTTTGTCGAAGTCGTGCATGTGGAAAATAATATGGCGTGTGTATGCACGTTGACTCCTCGGCTTTACCTGAAGCCCCACGTGAATTTTTTAATGGTGACCGATGATACCAGAGGCACTGGATGCGCATATTGTACACAAGGGAGGAAAAAAGCGGGTCACGTTTAACTTGAAAAAACGCCTCGCAGTCTTTTCTTTTTCCATCCTTGCTTTGTGTTTTTTCTTCTTTTTTTGTTAAAAGTGTGAACATAGTCATATTTCGTGACATTAAGTACGTAGAAAAACGCGTGAAAGAGTGTGTTACGCAGTTACCCGGTCGATGGGCTATTTTCGCTCATCTGGGTATCTATGTCTGCGCAAATGAGCAAATTCTGTTTTATCCCGGACGATTAATCGAGCTGTGACTTTAACGCTAATATTATATTCTCTTATACAACCGAAAGAAGGAAATAATAAAAAAAGTGAACATCGAAAAATCTTGGCCATCCGATGAATATGTTGCGTAAGAGCGTATACTTGTGTGAATTTTGATAATTTCGTACGTATATTTTGAAGTGCATTTGTTTATTCACCACTCGAGCACGGGCTCGAAACTTTTTTAACTCTGGCAGAGAGAGCCCCCATGCGATCACCAAGTATGTTTAATTCTTCTATACCCATGCACATTTTGAACATTAAATTCATTCACGTGGATTTAATTGGATTCGTCAAATAACGAGCAAACCCATCTTTTTTTTTTAACAACCCTTAGAAAAGCAATGCAAGGCGCTCTCGTCTCCCAACTGAATAGACTTTGCTCATTAGTCAATGTTGGTGATGGCTTACTCGTTTTAATAAGTGGGCGCTTGAAATATCGATTCGCCCTACAAGTGCTAGGATTCTACCGATGTTTCGTAGGAAAATACACGTTTCCGATAAATCTATCGAAGCATCGCAAGGACACTCTTATTTAAAGCTTCTTGGCTCAATGCCTCTTCTGTCACGAGATAAGAAAAACTCTCAAACAATTTTCAACTATTCATACCCTCTCACCCGTTGCTCATACTTATATTTTAACTAGCAAAAAAAAATTACAGAGTGTTATTTCCAGTTTTTTTTTGTTTGTAATTACAGCTACATGCGCTCGTGATCCATTAAAGTCTGAGGTAATACAGGTGTATGTTTTATTTCATCCAATTATAGTTTAATACCGTCGTAAAAACCATGGATGCTCATCGACGCGACGGGGTAATAAAAACCCCATCCACATCCATCGGTAAACCGACGATGAAGAGCAGGGAAAAAAAGACATTGCGGATAAAAACATCCTCGTATAAAAAACTACTCTGAATTTTATCAAGCGTATGGATGAAATAAATCCCCTTTTATGCGGCTAAGCGCAAAAGTTGGAATAAAAGAAAAAAAAAAAAAAAAAAAAAGAAATCGACGAGTGCATTTCTCATTTGCTCTCTTTTCTCTCCCGAGCTGTAGTTTTATTATTATTATTATCCGTCCAGACGAACGAGCCGGCAAACGAGAATCGATCCCCATACGGGATCATCCTTTTCAACATCGTTTCTGCTCCAGACGTTTAGTATTTTTTTTTTTTTTACATACTTTTTTTTTCGTTGTATAGAGAGCGTTGATGCACAAACACACATGCTTTCCTTTACTAAACTAAAAATTAAGTTAAATGAGGATACATATATATATCTTGGCTACTAAATGATAAATAAATTATTTTGCTATAGAACAATAAAAAATGACAGGTAAAAATTTTATCTTTGATTCCCCGTGATAGTTTAAATGTGTAGTATGAAATTGTCTAACATGAATATTCGTTTCGATATATCAATGTGAATCTCGCACCCAACATACTGCCATTACGAGTTTCAGTGCAGTAGGTAACGTCCTTATAATCAACTGCACTGGGGGTGAGTTAATCAGCGACCGAAGCAATTAATATCAAAATGGAACGAGACAAATTGGAAATGACATAACGTTGTAGGTACTTGATGGCTTTGCGGAAATTGCTAGCTGCAACTGTATAGGTACCGCATAGGTACATCAACTGTGGGGAGAATATCGTCTACCAATTTCTACACCAATGTTTTTTACTTTATTCTTTAAAAAAAATAACTCTTGAGAGTTGTTATTTTTATTTTGCAATCAACGAGCTTCTCGATTAAACGTGAGTCTACGGGGAAGCCGAGTTGGTGACGTATGAAGTGGTTAATAGCATTCGTGTGATGTGCCTTAATTATAGCGACCAATTGTCGTACTCAATTCACGCTTAGAATCGAATTTGAATTAGATGCCTGACTATGGAATTTTGAAACACGTACATTTTGTCTTTGACTCTTTTTATTGCAATTAACAAGTGATATACCATTTTAAAATCGATTTCAATATCAAGCAACATTTGTCAAATATTTTTTTTTTACTCGTGTGAATGAATGTAAATGAAATTTTTAGAAAAAACATATACATAATATTGTGTATACTCACACTGTATTATTTTTTCCTTAGTTATAACTTGATAATTATTTATTTAGGTATATTGATTGAATATCACGAGTATCTACGTCCAGCGCACATAAATAGGCACATTATTATTAAGCATGATGGGTTGTACTAAAAACAAGTGGCTTAATACAAACGAAAATTATTTTGCTTCACAGGTATACTGATTGTGCACAAAATGTACTAATCAATGATAAAATTTACACGATTCTTACGTGCACCGGACACGTGGTGTCCAAAACGTTATACAACAATCTATTACTGTCATCCACATGTCATCGTAGATTTTATCACTGGATCAAACGTCCGAATAGAAAAAAAAAAAAATCGTCGATAAATGTTTCAAAATAGAAAATGAAAATAATCTAGTGTAGATCAGACTAACGAAAAACTGTGAATACGCATCGTGGCACCTACACGCGACCATATTGTCGTACGTTTTAATTAAACTCTTGTATTCTCAATTAAAAAAAAACAGTCCAACTAATTGCCACTACTACCATCCACACAGAGTAACTCAATTTACTCGAAAGAGAGTTTTGATCGATTTTTCAAACACGCAACCAGGAAATGAGATTGTTTTTTTTTTTTTTTTTTTAATATACAGTTCTTTTTTTCCTTCACGCAAAATCAGCGGTAATGGAAGAGCTGGAGAGCTCGAAAGCAGCCCGAGAGCTTCGACCGTACAGCCGATAAGAGGTATACCAAATCAAGAAGGTGCTCGCCGCAGCCATGATGGACCTAGAGCCAAGGAGGCCGGAGATCCTGGCTGTCATGTTGGCCGTGGGCGCTACCACCGGCGCCGTCATGGCGGTGATCGTCTACGCCCTCTGCGCGCGGCGACGCAACGTCTCGCTCAACTGGTGAGCTGATTTATCATTTTTATCAACTGGTACATGTAAATAAATCACTGGTATACGGGTTCACGTGATAAAGGTCAGTCTTCGGTCCAACTGATTATTTTTTTATTTATTTTTTTTTTTTTCAACACTATGACGGTACATATACTTGAATGATTTGCGGGCCCACTGCACCGCATCAAATTGGATATTTTTATCTCGCGAGAGGATTCATGGTGTACGTGTTTCGTTATTGCGCGTTAATAGGTCGAGCAGCGTTGCGTAACGCTGCACGCTGCAAATGCAATTAAACGGGAAAAGCAATTTACGGAAGATTTTGATGAACGGAAGGGGAAACTTTGCCATTACGTTAGACGTGCACACGAGAACGTATATATACCATTAGATACAGAGTTCAAAGTGACATCGATATCGTGTTGTCTTTGGGAATCAGATACTGTTCTCCAGTAGTTTCAAGAGGAGATGTTAGCTGTTGGCTCGGATATTCAATCAAATCGTTGCGCTGGCAAAACATTATAGTGTCATCCTGACAGTAAGATCCTTTATGGGTTCGAGAAAAAAAAGTATCTGTTTTTTGCTTCGGTATCGCTTTGTCCGAGTACCAAACTAACCCACTGCTTGCCAGTGCAGTCAAACCGATCTGTACCAGCTTGATTCGACTTAATACGCGAGGACACTATTGAGCCGATTATTTTTCCAAAAGTACACTTTGCTAGAAAAAGAAAAAAAAAACAAATGCCCACTCCCAACACTTGCAGGTTCGAGAAAGATCTGCTGGAGAGAGCAGAGAGCGCAGAGCGAGCGCAAGAGGCGGCGCTGGTGAATCTCCATCCAACGGGGCTGCTGTTGAGCGCCAAGCAGCAACTGTCGCCGCTGGGTAGTGCCATCGTGGGTGGAAGGACGATCGAGGAGCCAGGGTTCCAGCCGCGCGAAGGAATCTTCAATAACCGCGTGCGAGAGGCCCGAGAAGGTATGTCCGTGGTGGTGGTGGCCGAGAGAGTGGTACGATGGGAATGCAATGGAAGAGAAAAAGAGCATCGAGGAGTGATGAGTTTCTTGCTTTGGAGATATAGGGTGATATCGCTCGGCTGAGGGTTAACGGAGTTTAAACAAAATTATACTTTTGCTCCTGTTTTTTTAACCCTTCACAGCCTTATAAGTTGATAACGTAATAATACAAAGGACACACGTGTAGCCCATGTTTACAACGCGTGATTCGGTGTGAACGGAAATAATTTCATTGTAAGGTTTCGATTAGTTGGGAACACGTGACTGACATAAAAACCGGTTCGACTATCGCCGAGGCGTGTGAACGGAGCTCGTACAAGTGCGAGTATGGCTGTATGGAAAATTTTGTCTTTTTTTTTTTTTTATCGTATCTCGGAGAAATATTTTTTCATTATTTTTCTCTTGGTGTTCGTGAAGTTATTGCTTTTATTTTTCCCCCCAATGATCTAATATTTAGCGGTAAATTAGTAAAATTTCGTTAGTATAGGGCAACCAAAAAGTGACCTCAGAAAGTCCTACACATCTGAAATCTTCTACCAAAACTTGTAAAAAAAAAAAAAAAAAATTGCATCGCCATGTATCTGTCAAACCAAACAGTGGGCCGTCACCTGTCGGAATGCAGCTGCGACGAGGCGACTCAGAACAGTCCACTGGCACCACCACTCCCTGGAGGCGCTCTAGTGGCAAGTGACGAGCGAATGGTAATTTTGCGTCGTCTACCCCTGGGCAGCAGCAGTAACGGCTCGGACGCAGGCTCGTCGAGCCACACGCGGCTTAGCAGTACCGACAGCGACGACATATCATGCCCTCGCTCGGCCAACGAGACCCGGGGTGAGCTAAAGCTCGGATTGACCTACGACGCACCCAACGGGCTGCTCAATGTCAAACTTATTGAGGTTGGTTGCAGATTTTTTTCTTTTCAGGCATCTCGTCTGACCATAACCAGGGTTTTCTACTGAATTTTTTTTCCCACTTGGGTATCGAGCTATGGTCTTACAGTTTGAAGCAATAGATTTTTCACTTGAAGTAATTTCATTTAAGTTAATTAACATGCACAACAACGTTGTGCGTAAAATACGATTTTTCTTATTTTTATTGAATATTGTACGCATCGCGTCTGACCATACATTGACTTTTCTACTAGCACTGTCGCGGATGGATTTATTAATTTTCAATGCTTGGCCTTGTTCCACGATAATTTGGAACCTGGAGGGATGATGGACATTAACTTGAAAACCAACTTGTTCGGTTACTCTTTTTTTTTCTTGCTTTACTTTAAACCAAAAGATGCACGCGGCACAGTTCAACTTAAAATCGCGATTCATGGCGAGTATGAATAATCTGCTTTTCACCTCGCAATCTGGGTCACGCAGTTAATTTTGATCCATTGTTTCGAAAACATTAATTACACGCGCCGAGACTCCCACAGCGTGGGCCTGTCCGCTACCTTCCATCAAAAAAATACGAAACGTATCTTCCTCACGCGGATGGAAATTATTTTCACTTTGAAATTAATTAAATTTAATATCACGATTTCAGTCGCGCACCGTTTGAAGTTCGGCCAATAATTTTCTCTCCTTAATTCAACTTTGACTAACTCGAGCCCGCGTTCGCGTTGCGACTAACTTTTCTTCAATTATCGCGTTTACTTGTTCACTCCTCGAGTTTGCTCGACGTTTCGTTGTATACCGCTGTAGCGATGAAAAAAAAAATATAGTAATTTTAACGTGGACAGTTGTTTCATTAAATACGTTGCGATGCTTTTCGTCTCAGATTCGTTTGAACGATCAAAAGGAAAAAATGTTCTTCTTTTCTACGTAAAGTCGAAGAACAAAGGCAAAAAAAATCCTCTTTCAGTTTTCTTTGTTGTGCAAACCACGAGCTTTCACAAAAGACGGGCCTCTTCTTCTCTTGACAGGGGCTGCTTGGGGAAAAAAAGAAGAGTAGCGGATAAACTTTTTTATATGTTGCTGAACATATACATACATATTATGCACGTGATGGAGAAATGTTTCGAGATGCGGAGGGAATTGCCTCTTTATGGGTGATTGAGATAAAATGAAAGGCTTGGAAGTAGGTTTTGATTTAATGTGAAAATTAGAAGTAGATAAGGAGAGCATCTATTCCTCTACAACATAGAATTTTTTTATGTATTTGAGAAGATGAATGTCTGTCTCACGAGAAATCCTTTGTACGTCCTCCTTTGAGTGATTCAAATTAATTACTTTTCTCAAGTACCAAGAAGAAATTGATTGTGAAAAAAATTAAATGAAATTTCAACCACGTGGATTCCTTTTGTAGTCAAGGTTTTCTTCCTTGATACACTACCTTTTTTTTAATTTTCTTACCATACGCACTGTTGAAAGTTAGATAAACAAAAACGGGAACATCCATTAATTTAGTTATTGAGAGGTAAAAATACTTAAAAAGAGGAGCTTTTCGCTCGGAATACGGTATACTGTTAGCTGTTGGTTTCTTACGTATTGTAAAAAAAAAGTCAATCAATTTTAAAAGAGACAAGTGTGCCCATGACGCCCCATTCATCACTCGCTAACACTAGGAAAAAAAACCTTCGAGCTCCTTGAAAAAAAAACCATGACATCTCCTTGCCCTTCAATCTCTTACATTACCTTGCACCATCGACAAGAATCTTATGACGTCACGTCACGAGCTTCTATACATATAGCTCTCTTTTGTGATCGATCGCAAGACTATAGGGACGTGGTTCTACAAAAAATTTTTAGCAAGGAAATTTACAAAAGATATTTTTACACCCTTTGATTAGTGAGATTTTTTTTTTTTTTAGACGAGTGCCAAAAACCATGGGACAAAGTGTGAAAAAATATTAGATACAATGTGACACTTGCAGAGTGAAAAACTTGACTCGCTGAAAAAAAAACTGAAAAGTGTCAGACAACTTGAGTAAACAAATGCCCCCCCCATACTCTCATGGAAAATAAAAATCTGAGTCGCGAAAAAAAAATTTTTTTTTCCTCGTCCAAGGAACTCCTGACTAGAAGTTTTTTTTTCATGCAAGTGCTTCTCTACAACGTAACGCTGTTTTTGTCTCGCAGGCACGCGACCTTCGGGCACGCGACCTCAGCGAGACGGCCGATCCTTACGCCAAGATACGCCTGTTGCCCGACCGGGCCACGGTCAAGCAAACCGCCATACACAAGCAGACACTACATCCTGGTGGGTATACATTTTATACGTGTTACGTGATGCGTGCTGGAATATGGAAGGCTAAGGATTATTGTCACTTTGTATGGTTGTGGACCAGTTTTTTTTTTTTTTTTTTTTTTTTTTTTTTTTTTTCATACGTAACTAAGCGTGCTGTCTTTTATTATTAATGTAACTTTGTTGGAAACAATTTTTTTTCATTTCTCGTTTGTATTAATTAAAATTAACTGCGGGGTCGTGTTCATTAGAAAATTATATTAATTATTTCGTTCAAAAGATATAAATGCAAGAGCAATTAAGTTTTCAATGTGCAAATATAATTATCCGTAGAATTCGACGAGGACTTTATCTTCGAAGTACCGCCAAACTGTCAACTGTCCGAGCGTACCCTTGAGGTACACCTCTACGATTCCGACTCCTCAATCAAGCACCGAGGGATGGGTTACGTGCAAATGTCCCTGTCCTCGATACCAGACCTCTGCTCTGATCAACAGAAAATCATTACCACATCCATATATCGCTACGGCGGCGAGGGAAGATTCAAAGCACCTCCACTTGGCGAGCTGATGGTCTCGCTGTCTTACCAATCCTCAGCCGGGAGGCTAGCTATCATTGTCATCCGAGCAAGAAACTTACCGACCAACGACGAGATCAACACGACTTTCGAGCCCTACGTTCAGGTGATTACAAATGTTTCGGTGTCGATAACAATTATAGTCGTACGAGCCGAGAATTTGAGTAAGTTATTACGAGTATCCAAATTTTTCAGGTGAATATCATGAGAGACGGTAAGAGCTTGAAGCGCAAGAAGACCGGCATTCGTCGTGAAGGCACGAGTCCTGTCTGGAACGATACCCTGAATTTCGACCTGACAGCCGATGTGCTGGCACTTTGTAGCCTCGACTTTTCAGTTTACCGAGGAAACGGTCAGCTACTCGCTCGAGCCGAGGTCTCGGAGGTGCGCCAGTGCGAGCTTTTCCATCGTTTGTTGACTGGTGCTGGGGCTTCGGCTCAGTGGCTGCCACTGTCTGAGCCCGATGTCAAGGGATACGACGAACCACCGAAATCTGCTTGAGGGAGAGTAACTGGGTTTTTTTTTTTTTCTTTCCATCAATAGGTCCAACTTGCTTCCATTGTAATAAAAAATGAATTTCAAAGACCAAGGAAGATGTGGTTTTAATAATCCAAGCTTCCTTGTTTTTGTAACTGCAGACTTAATCACTCTTGGTACAAAAGAATCATTTATACACTAAAGATGAAAATAAAGAGGCTGATGTAACTTAACATAAGAAACGTGTGTCGATTTTGAAGAAAACGAAGTAAATAACAAATGAATCTTACCAAAAAAAGCTTATGTGTATTCATGTGAATTGTTAGTTGTTATAGAAATGTAGAATTCATCATTTTCAATATCAATACCTTATTTTCCAATTTAGATGGATACAAAAATTGTCTTAGACATTTAGCCGAGGAGATAGGAATAAAATAGTGTTTTATGTATTAGTATCTGGGATTGAATATTAGAGTGCACAGATGTAAATTTTTCAGTTTTTTTTTATTTTATTTTTTTTTTAAAGTACAATAAAACTGTACAAAAAAAATGGACCCACCAGAGTTTGTCTAGTCAAATAGACCTATAACAGAAAGAAACAAATAATTGAAATTAGTATATTAGATATAGTCTACAAATCAATAGTAAATCTATTTTCTACAATTTTCTCATCTATAATTTATCCACATACTGTTTCAGTAGCTAATACATGTTTAATAATCATTGAATTTTAGACCACAATTGTAAAGATTGAAATAAATTGAGTTTTATCTTACCAAAGCCCATGTCGTCATCAGATTCTTCTTCTGGTTCCTCTTTCTTATCCTCCTTGGCAGCTGGGGCATCACTGGCAGCAGCAGCTGCAGCGGCTGGAGCGCCTAAGAATAAACAATAGTTTGAATTGTTGTAGCGCTCTCACAAGAATTGAACTAGTATGGTTTTTTTTTTTTAATTTATTTATTATTATTCTTTATTTTATTTATGTGACTAACTGAGAAAGAAAAGTATCTAAGAGTGCTTACCACCAGCTGATGGGGCAGCTCCAACTCCTGAACCAATCTTGGTGATCAGGTCTTTGACATTGATACCTTCTAGAGCCTTAGCAAAAAGACCTGGCCAGTAGGGCTCAATGTCTACACTAGCAGCCTTTAAGATGGTCTGGATCTTTTCACCCTGCAAATCAAAATTATATTTATATTTATACATCTATGATGTAAATGAACTTAATTTATGAAATTATTAAAATATTTGGGCTGTTGATAAAAAAAACCTTGGCATGAATAACATTATTCAACCTAACAGGTTCTTGATTACATTAATTTATCCTCCAATGCTGACCATACTAGTAAGGAATTTTTCTAGTCTGGTGGATGAAAATGAGGACTTTACACAGAAATATGTGTTGAAATTGTAAGATAATTTCTTTATTGACCAATTACGAGGCAAACTCAATATGTTGCAAAAATAAGACCTTATATGCAATGCAATAACAAACAGTTGATACTCAAGATTCAACTGATAATTTATTGAGTATGTTGGTACTTTTGATGACTTGTATGTACTTTACGTAAGTATAGAGATACGAAAATTCTTTAATTACATTGGACGTTTGTATGAAAAAACATGTGTATGCAAAATGTAAACATAACCTTATACTGTTTTGAGAAGGCACCTCTTATAACTAATACGCAATTAGTTCTTACTACAATCTCACAAGTCTGATGTATAGTTATGAAAATACACTACGCTGGCCCAGAAAAAAAAATAGGAAAGCCATTAATAAGCCTTTCGTAATTGAAAATACTAAGTGCAAGAGTGAGGGTAAATTTTACTCACAGTAACGGCGACGTCGTCGTCAGCGAGGATGAGGGCGGCGTACACGCAAGATAATTCTGCCTTCGTCGTCATCGTAGAAATGTAATTTTGCTAAAGCTGAGCCCCGATGGATGAAAATAAACGTGCAAGTCGCCGATTAGGCCTTAGCTCCGAGGACAGAGAACAAGCACGCAGGCTTACGTTATGGCCGTTGCTTTCAGAAAGAACCGGGGACAGACGACACTGACGAGATAAGCGCGCGAGACGCAAAAAAGAAATTTTCACGTACGCTACTGCGCAGGAGACAAGCGCGCTGTTCAAAAGGTTTGAAGGTTTACAAAAAATTTAACCTATAAGGATGTAGAGTGATGAGGTGCTTAGATCTGCGAATATTCTCTCTGCACTGAAAAAGCTAATTAAGATTAATTTTACAGAGTGAATGCTATACATTTGCTCACTATAAACATTAGATAAATACAAAAAAAAGAGAAAACACCACTGTAGCGCCGTTTGGATAGGATATAGGGTACTTTTTAGTTTAAAATTGAGAGCGCTAGATGGCGCTGACCCTAACTGTCTGATGGTAAACATAATTATCACCATGTAGCAGTTGGTCATGCAGGGTTCAGGGCAGGTTGCCTGTGTACCTACCTTTGCTACGGCAGATATACATATATTCACTAGTATTATATGGGCACGTCATGTCAGTATAGATTCGAGATACGTACGACGTACGTTTATAAAACACCTACGTGTTAATGCTTGGCTGTGTTGGACCAATCGCAAGAGAACACGACCGCGATGGCACGGCTACGTTCATCGGCGACGTTGCTCAGAACTCTCGGGAGCAACAGTCAACAGCAGTTGTCTTTTAAAAACAGTTCGTTCACCATAGGATAAGCAGAGCCTTTGTCAAAGAATAAGCTGCTGCACATCTGATCCTCGTTGATGTACGGTGTGAGTTGTGCCTGTTTGTTTTGACACTACGACTACGAGTACTTTTAACTCGTCACGTGTATAATCTATACAGTTTGGATCTCCAAGTTTCCGCTGGCTAGCCCGTTCGGGAGGCTGATTAATAAATATTTAGAAGCTGAAAAACTGGCTAATTCACGCTGTCTTCATGTACCGTTACGGATTGTTTATCGTTCTGCTGAACATCGGTTGGGATGGTAAGTCATTTAACACGTATACTACTTACAGTACGATTTTCCAATTCGCTTACCTAATGTCATTTTCTGTCGTTCCCAATGTTTACAGTGAGTGCCAATAAGGGCTTGGATAGGCTTTTGGAGCTTGGCACGGATTTCCTGTCAAAAGGCCGATTTCAGGATGCCCTGCAGTACTTTCACGAAGCTGTTGGTAAGGCTTTGTCCTTTTTGGATTATAACTTTGTGCAACCATACTAGTGCTCCTAACTCTTTGGAGCTGTATCTTCGTTGACAAGTGCTTTGTTTTTAACTTTCATTTTGTTTTCGTTCTCTAGAAAAGGATCCAAACAATTACTTGGTGTACTACAAGCGAGGAACCGTTTATCTGGCTTTAGGAAAGGCCAAGCAGGCCTTGACGGATTTTGACCAGGTTCTAGAATATAAGCCCGATCTTAGTTCCGTTAGGATTCAGCGGGGCAATATTCATCTGAAAAATGCTGACTTGGACAAAGCCGATCAAGACTTCAGGGTTGTTGTAAGTGGTATTTTTAATTTTTGCTGCCCAATCTATTTTTATAGTGTCGCGTTACGAAATGCTTTGACAGCAACTCCACCCCTATTCTATCGTAAAATTTGTGTTTGAAAACATGACGAATATTTTCATTGCTTTAGTTTCACGAAAATTACAATGACGAAGAAGCACAGATTGGGATGCATAAGGTTAGCTTGGCCAAGGAGTTTATAGAGAACGCGGAATATTCAATTCAACAGGAAGACTATAATTCAGCTATCGAAGATTTGACAAAAGCCATTGAAATCTGCCCATGGTCTTTTAACCTTAGAGAATTACGAGCAAAATGTTATAAAAATGTTGGAGATCCTTATACCGCGGTGCACGACCTCAAGTCTGCGCTAAAACTCAAGGTGGACAACACTAAGGGTTACTTTGAGCTTGCTACCCTACTCTATCTTCTTGGACGTGTTGAAGAATCACTTGAGTAAGTGTACATTTAAGTGTGAGTAAGTTTATTCAAGTAAGTGTATGTTAACGATCAATTTTCTGTATTTTGCAGGGAAATCAAACACTGTCTGAAATTGGACCCTGAACACAAAGACTGTTTTCCGTTATACAAAAAAATTAAAAAAGTAGCGAAATCTCTAACTGATGCAGAAAGGGCTAAGGAGTCAGAAAATTGGTCTGAATGTATACAAAAAGCGAATAACATACTTAAGCACGAATCATCAGTGGCTGAAGTTAGGTTCATTGGTTTTAAGTTGTTGTGCAAGGCTCATACTGCTAACAACGAAGCAAGTAATGCACTTGAAAATTGTCAAGCTGCACAGGATATTATTAAAAGTGTAGATAGCAATGACGTATACAGGATAGTAGACATTCTCTGTGATACTGCTGAGGCATATTTATCAGCAGAATTGTATGATGATGGTAAGTTTGTCACTTACATCCTTCTAATTATTTTTAATCGTAAAATTCTAACTGTTTTTGTTTTCAAACATCTAGCTGTAATGAAGTACAATGAGGCATTGAAGTTGGATTCCGGCAATGAGAGAGCCAAAAGTGGTTTACAGAATGCAGAACAGCAACGGAAAAAATCAGAAAGTCGAGATTACTACAAGATTCTACAAGTACCAAGAAACGCGAAAAAACAACAAATCGTCAAGGCGTACAGGAAAGCTGCACAAAAGTGGCATCCCGATAACTATCCAGATCCTATGAAGAAAAAAGAAGCCGAGAAAAAGTTTATTGACATCGCAGCTGCTAAGGAAGTCCTTACAGACGATCAGAAGCGTGCAGAGTTCGACGCTGGCAGGGATCCACTTGATCCTGAATCTGGTAGACATGAACAGGGTTTCCATTCCTTCCATAATTTCCACCAGGGTTCACCTTTCCATTTTAAATTCCACTTTAACTAAGGATATCGGTATTTCATTAATTTTTTTTCCGCAGTGTTCTTGAATTCAGAGTAACCCATTTACTTTTACCATCAAATTTTGCGTTTTATTAAAATATACTTCCTTAATTGTCATTTCAACATTAGGAAAGAGGATATCACATTATATTAGATTATGTTAACGTTTTTTATTAATTTTATAATGACTATTAAAACGAATAGAATTGAAGCTCATCTAGTTGTAGTGATAACTTTTTTCTAGTGTAATATTTAAAAATTTTAAAGTACTATTTCTGTTGAAGTATATCAAAATTGAAAATATTACTCTGAGCGTTCAAGAAAGTAGTGGGAAATTGAAAAAAAAAAAAATCACGAGTGTCATACCTTACTAGGATGGACTGCTATGAATTTTACTAATGTACATACGACAAGCTAGTGATTTTTTTTACGTAACTGAATAATAAAAGCTTGTCCCGTTGCGTTCCAAAGACAGTGGTATGAAGGTTTTTTTTTCTCGAGAAAAGAGATGAGAAAAGAACCCGAATAAACAGTACATACTTCCACGTCATTCAAGTTACAGTGTATAAAAGTGCATCATAAACATCTTATACATTGCGTGAATGGAATTTCATCGGACATTGGTAAAACGTTTGTAGAAAGCAATATTTAGCGATTTTAATGAGATATCTACAGATAGCATTTTACCGGTGCCCGGTGCCAATCCTAGGTTGAAAAAGCGTATGAAACTTTTGAATGCAGTGCTGTGCGCGTGCTCCGAATACTTGAAACGATTGTACACTCGAGTTGATGCAAGATGTTTGTAAATATTAATACTTATAATTCTCTAGACAATTTGAGAATATACATTTCGACTATTTATACAGAACTGCGTTGAATTATTTTTAAGTTTTAAGGCGAAGAAATGGCAGTTATTTTTTAACTTTTTTTTTCTTAGACTTTTTTTTCTTTTTACTCTTTTTTTTCATCAATGCCGAATAAGGGCCCAATTTATGCCGAACCATGTAGCCCCTCCAAATTGCTTGAATCAACGTCGCGGCCGTATTAACGTCAACCCAATAATCATGTTCAGCCTGTATTTTTCTCTGCTCCTCCATATACTCGTCTATCACAACTTGCCGTTGGCTTTGTAAAATACGCGACTCTTCGAGAAATTCTTGCAACTCTTCGATCCTTTCCTATGGAAAGAATTCAAATGAAAACTCAAGTGTCTTTTTTGGAAAAAGAAAAAAAGATTAAAGATGTGCTTTTAGAAAATAGATGATAATTTTACTAATGAAATTGTTTATATTAACCAAATGTTTTGTGTTTTTTTTCTATACAAAGTATAACGAAATTGTAAAATCAACATTCTTACGTCCTAATTAACATTGAAACAAACGAGTTTGTTAACGTAAAAGTAAATTAAATGTAATTTCAAATGTCACCTGTAAATCCTTGATTTCTTGCTCTCGTCTTTCCAATTCGTCGTTGTACCTATTAGTCCACACCTCAACATCGGCTTCGTTGTTGTTTATAACAAACTTTAAATAAGTTTTCAATTCCTCGGATACTCTTGCATCGGTATGCTTTGCTCTGTGCAATTCCTCGATTTCGCCCAGTACCGATTCTTCCCTCGAAAGTTGCCGCAAGTTTTGCTGCTCTAGTTTCGAGTCTTCCCATCTGCGCACGTAATCTACACGAGAAAAAATAACAAATCACATCTCCACTCCTACTTTACCGTACACAAGACAATGTTCACCTAATTTTTCCTTGTTGACGCAGTACGAGCTATCGATCTCCATCTCTAATCTTTCGATTTTCTCCGTGTACTCTCGCCTCTCGCTTTCGAATTCCTTTTCCCGCGACTCGAGCGACCCTTGCAACCTCCCGGCCAAATCGAGCCAAATTTTCAAGTTGACCTCGAGATTCGCGTTATTCTCTTTGGTACCGATGATCGTGTTGACTTCGGAGCACAGCCAGTCGTAGGTGCCGTCAGTTTCGAGTTCGCAGGCAACTTTGCGAAAAACATTGTAAACTAATTTCCTACCAACGCATCATTACCACCCGATTGTAAATAAGTTGGACGTGTTTTATTCTCCCTCCCCCTCTCAAAAAAAAGGTTGCGCTACAAACCAGTCCTCGAGTAGTTTCTGATGGACACCGAGAATAACGGGCACGTAGCCATCTTCTTCCGGAAAAAACATGATTTGCTCGTTGGCAGGGTCACAGGTGTTCTTTTTCCTGGCCAGCCTTTGCCTCGGGCTTGACTGCTCGTCCTTGGGAATAGTCCGAAGGAGCAGGTCGAGCCGGTCGATGGCTTCGCGTAGGATTTCGGCAAAGGCCGCGGCCTCGACTCTGCTCAGAGTTTCGTCGCTCAGGAAGTCGAAAGATGCCATGCTGTGGACGCCGATGTTGGGCGAGGGACACGCGAGCGAACTGATGAGGCTGTCTAGACTCGGGTTCGCGAATACCGTGGTCAGTGCCTCCTCGTCGAAGCCCTAGGAGCTCGGGTTATTTATTGTGTTTTTTTTTTTTTTTTATTCTTTTGGAGAGGCTTTGGTGATAAATTCTCGGTGCTCACGCATTTGTACGAATAACTTTTGGAAGAGACCGTCCTTTCGGAAACGAGACTCTTTCTGTGCCTCTCCACTTGGACGGGGGATTTTTTCCGCTGGGGGCCTTCCACTATGCTGATTTTTTTCTTTTCCCGGGGAACCTTTGCCTCCCCGAGTTTTTTCGTCCCACGTTTCGCGTCGCCATCCGCCTGAGGTAACTTTTGATCAGTACAAGTATTGAAAAATTATTGGTTGGAGGGGTCATAATTACCACAACATCGTTAGGTTCCATGTATCTTCTTTATTTGCGACACCAGCTTTAGTATCAACGATTTCGACGCAAAATATTTTTCTAGAACACAATTTTTATAACGTGAAGTTACTTTCATTCAAACCCCGTATGAACGGTAGTCTTTTATTTTTTGCGAGAAACGTGACGGACATTTTAGTTGCTCCATTAACAATATAGAAGATGGTATTTTTCTTTTTTTTTCCTTTTTTTTTTTACACAGTGGAGAGAAAACAAGTGCTTTCACTATTTTTCTAATACATTCAACAAAGGAACTTCGTTCCATACAATAAATAACATATTAACATAATTTCTCGTACAATTTGAGCGTTTTTCGTTCAACAACTTTTTCTAGATTATGTTTTAATTATTATTATCATTTTTTTGATTTTTAAAACACAATGATTTTATTATTCAATCGTTTCCATGATATAAGTATATGATAATAATTTATTTTTGTGCAATAAAATTTGTATATTGAAAACAATTTAGTTTTACTTTCTCTTCATCGAATCGATCGAGCGTAATTTCAACAACAATTCAAAAACACTCTAGTTAGCTATGATAACAACTATTGTCTGCGAGATATGGCACTTGTAAGCGTACTTATACGAGCTTTCATTCGACATCTTCACACTTTTAGCATTTATTCATCATCTGTAACCACTTATCCACACAATTGACTAAAAATTGATTGAAAAAAAATGAAATAAAACGTGCCCGATCAAAAGGGTCAGGAAAACTAAAATCGACAAGAAGAACCTTACCTCCGGCGAGGAAAAATTCTAATACCGTTCGTACATTTATATACAATGGGTGCTACGTTCGTCGATAAGCAGTAACGCTATATTAAATAATTGTAGCTATATTTACACTCTTACAGCACAAAAATGCTTGTGAATGGTGTAAACAATTACAGTTGCGAGCTCCTCCTCCCTCGAGGAAATCAGATAGCACAGATCAAGGGTCGTGACCACTTAAGCTGATTAAAAATTCATAGATTCTCGTGTCTCCGATTAAAAATATAACTTTTTTGTCGATTCCTACCATATAGGATATCGATCAAATGGGAGGAGTTTTTTAACGTATATTTTTTGCCATAAAAGAAAAAATAGAAAAAATTACCAATTCTAAAATTGGCGAAGACCCTAGCAATCGGCTCTACTCGTGCACCGAGACCAAAGGAAAAAAAAAATCTAAAAAGACTTGATCGACGGCACTGAAACAGCGGTAAAAATAAAAACTAAAAAATGCTCCTCTCGTTGCACGACAAGAGCAAAATTTACTGGCTAGAAAAAAAAAAAAAAATACGGGGGGGATGTCACACTCGATCTACATAAAGTAGCTGGTGTACTCGTGCGGCATGACACCGCGGCGTGGGTAGAAAGTGTGGCTGGTCGAGTAGCACAGGAGATTCGTGATCGAGCTCATGTAGATGTCGGCGAAGCGAAATAGCCGGCGCGAGAAGTAAGTCGGATTATGGTAGGTCCGAAACACCGAGCCGAACTGCTGGTTGAAGACCCGCTTGATCGAATTGCGCAGTTGGTCCCGCTCCTTTATCCACTCGTTGAGCAAATCCTCAGCTTCGGGCCCGTCCACGTTCTGATGGTCCTCGATCAGGGCCGTCAACATCTGCAGCCAATTGGCGTCCTCTTTGAACTTTGGATGATTCAGCGTCTCAATCTCGTGCTGTTACCGATCCTTCATTTTTATTCTGCGATTCATCATAAAACAAAGAAAAAAAAAAAAAAAAAAAAGTAATTTTACCGCAAGCTCCTTGATAATGGCCCCTGTGCGCCAGCCGTGCTCGAGCGTCACGTCCGCCAGGTCGCTGTACGGGTGGTCCCCGAAGTAGAGCACCTGATGGCCTCGCCAGCCCGTGGTGTCCTGGAGCTGCTTGACCGTGCCCTCGAGGTAGATGACCCCCTTCTCGAGCTTGACCACCCTGTCCCAGAGTTGGGTCTCGTTCCTCTCGTCGTACACTCGCAGCGGCCGCGACTCCTCCGTGAAGAAGCGCGGCTTGCGCGCCTGCACTATGACCACGTCGAAGTACAACTTCCAGTCGTCCCCCACCAGAAAGCTCATGCCCTTGTTGCTGTTGGTGTTTTTACGTTAGTCTATATTACTTACGTATGGGCTCGATTTTATCGTAAAAGACATGAAAGATGAAAGAGAGGCGGCTTACACGAAATGAAAGGGACTATTCGTGACGAGGAACATCTTTTTGTTGGCGGCCTTTAGGCGGTCCAAAAACTTGACGAGGTCCTTGTTCTGCTCGAGATACTCGGACACGTTCTGCACCACGAGTTGATGCATTATCGGATGGCAGCTCTGCACCGAGTTCTAAATGCAACAGAGGAAAAAAAAAAAAAAAAAACCCATGAAATTTTCTATCGAACCCTTTGGAAATGTTACGCGCGCGTTTATCATTATATACCTTGACGTCCCTGAAGAGTATTTCCGGATGGTAGTCTATGTGATTTTGCAGGAAGTACTCGGTGACGTTGCAGAGCAAACTCATTTCCGGCACCGAGAACAGATCGGCCAGCTGCACCATTTTCGTGCGGCGCACGCCGTCCTGCAAACATACGCGCGTTCACACTGTATTGTATAGGTAGGTGGTGCTAATTGACATTTGGCGGCCTCTGCATGGCTCTGACGCGCCGGGCATTAAATTTGCTCTACTTCGCTACATATCTATGTATACACAGCTGTCAAGCAACAACACAACGTGTGATGATGATAACAACTTCAATATCGAGTTTCGAAACTGATTCCAACTTTGATAGCTGTACACTATTAGCTGTCCATACAGTTGGCTGGTGATACGGTGGTTTTATTTTGCCAAGCGCGTATTTTTTTTCTTTCTCTTATTGAATTCCCATATTTTTGATTATCTTAAAGAAAATATTATTCCGTATGACTTTTGGGGAAGAAAAAAAAGAAAGAAACCAGTAAAATATGATTGTGCTTCTTATTCGCTTCGACGACATTGAAATCTGTTCTTTCGCGTGCAACAGCGCGAATGGTCATTGAAAAATTGTTGAGTTAATTTATCCTGCATGGTATATTTTTCAATTCCACTCGGCTGAGCCTCGGGTATTGATTGCGTAACTTTTCGGGCAATCGCGAATGAAAAAGGTTTTTTTCGCAAGTACCGAATCGTATCGTTTGCGTGTGAATAAAAATGTGGAGGCTTTTCGATACAAATAGTTTGTGGATTTTTATTAACAGCTGAAATGAAGTTAAAAAATATTACACTAAGCATTAGATGACAAAAGAAAAAAAATAGTGCCAACAACGTAAAATGGGTCCAAAAACACATCGGTTCACTTGTACATGCACACGTGATGTGCCACTTACCTTCTAGCTCCTCAAAAATCGGCAATCGGTCGTGTTACAAGGGAGAAGATCACACATCGAGGTATGTCAAGACATGTGAAAAGAGACAGTCACGAAGTGCACGAAAAACATCATCATTATTATTATTAATCATGTTTCTTATTCATGTAATTTTTTTTTTTCCTTTTCTTAATCATTTTAACAATCTGTTGGATGTATCCGTACGTCGAAAACACATGATACATTATAAACATTAATTATACATTTATAAATTATGTCACGTTGAATATGTGCGTATTATCACTCAAGTATTATATAATAGGGATCCATGGCGTGTATGTGATTGTTATCGGCAGAGTTACGCGTGTACGTGTCAAACAGAAAATTGAATGTAACGAAGAGTGACAGTGAATGAAGAATGAAATATAACGTGAACGCGTATGCGTATTAAAAAAAAGTAAGGTATACTTGTATACTTGTACTCTTCTGTTTTTGTTGTTTCATGATAAGTAATCGTAAGAGAATGGGTATAGTTATTGCAGATTTATAGAGTTAAGAGACTCACATGCGAGTGCTTGTACGGCGCCTCGACGTAGGCGATCGGTATGATCCGATTTTTGTACAGCCTGAGGACCTCCTCGTCCGGCACGGGATGGATGCCCCTGTATACCGTGCCCAGTTGTATCTGCAGGAAACTGTCGAGCTTGAGGAGCAGGCCCTTTTCGATGTCGTAGTGTAGTCCGCGGACCGCAAAGTTTTCGCGGTACTGCAGATCGGCGATACCTTCGGGATACTGTATCGTTGAGACACGGGAAGGACAAAAATCGAAAGATCGTCTCACGTGCGTATACGAGGAAATAAAAAAATACAAAAAAAAATTGTATTGCAGTTGCGGTTGTGAGCTTACTTTGTACTTTTTGATGAGCATGTCCCTGCCCAAGTTGTAAAGGAGGTAGTCCATGCTGGGCTTGTAACAAGCGAGCGTGTAGTCATAATCGAAGCCATAGACCTGCACCTCCTTCAGATCCAACTCGTTGCAGACAAAGACGCCACGTGGGTTCACATCTTGGGGTAATTTCTTAGCTGCCAAGTATTAACATTCGCTTGATAAATAAACGAGTTTTTTTTGTTTTTTTCTTTTTGTTTATGCAAAGTGAGCAACTTTTGCGTGCTCGACCGCATTCTCGTATTTCTAAAAAAAAAGCTCCAAGGCGCTTACGTAGATATGTATTCTCGTTTCGCGTCTTTGCCAACGTCATCAGTAGTAACAGTCGATTCTGGCAAGACCCGAGATAATGAAATTCCACCCATACATACACATAGATACAGAGATCCATCGATGATAAAAAAAAAAAAAAAAAAAAAATATAGGAGGAAGGAAGCAGATATACCGAGCAGTTGAATCGGATGGATTGGCATTGACCATCGCCGAGGATTACCTATAACGCGCGCGCTACGCTATTTAAAGCCAAGTGCACCTCGTTGGCTGCCGCTCTGCCAAAGCTCCCTGCCACTCGATACACGTGCACATAATACGTACTCGCAATCTATATACCCAGTGACATAGTTGCGAAGGCGGGAGCATGCGCCCACTACACGTGTATCTCGCGTCCTCCTCGCTCCCTCGCGGGTGGATAGGCTGTACGGCATGCATTTTGCTAAGATAATTTCGTTGGCACTCGAGAGCTTGCAAGCTTCGTTGAGCAGCGTCACGTAACGTACACCACCCACACGAACACGTACCGATTTTTTCCTCTTCCTCCCGTACAACGAACCTTGGCTCATAAAAAAAACATCCTGCAAAAATAGCTCGCGCATCGATTCATCCGCTATTCGCCAAAAACTCCCCGATTTTCGAGATTTTCTCTCATGAATGTACCAATTTCGACGCCTCGACAAATTGACGTTCCCCTCGCGCCGTCCGTCGCGCATCAACACGATTTTCTCTCTCCGTCGGCCCCCTTCTATTTCGATCCCAAGTATGAACTCGTCAACCTGTCCTCGGTCCCTCGAAATTGACACTTCCGATCGTCCACCGCAGAATTGTCGCAGTAGCGCACGTGTTTGCCCTCTCTGTCTTTTGGACCCACCCACACACTCGCACGTGCAAGTACACATCATACATGCGTATACGCGGATGATGGATTAATACACGGGTAAACGAGGTAGGTATATGGGTACTCACACTTGCACTTGTCGAGCATCATGGCGTAGCTGCGGCGCATCCTGGCACTGGAGACCTTTGGTGGTTCCAGGCCAAAGCTCCGGGCGCCGATGATGGCATGTCGCTGCTTCCCCCCTTCGAGTGGCCTGCAGTGGCCCAACAACGGTTGCGTGCCCGGAGCACCACCAGCGACCACACTCGAGCCGACCGAGCGGAGCTGCCAGCACGTCCGCGCGAGCAACATGACGGTCACGCGGCGGATGGCGCTGACGACGCGCCGACCGCTCGCTCTTGCATCCACGTTGTACCACTACTGGCTGAGCGAGTGCCCAGACTACACGTTACAGCGATTTTCTACCGATATACATGTACGTGTGTGCGAGGAGTACGGAGTCAGCTGTGTCGGTTGGCGCGCGCGCAAGCTCGCACGTTCTTCAGCCCGTGTGTGCTTTTTCCCCCCTCCCTTTGGCTCCGCATCAATGAATTTATTTTTACTTCTTTTTTTTTTTTTTTTTTTTTTTTTTTTTTTTTTTTTTTTTTTTTTTTTTTTTTTNGGTGACTAAAAAAAAAAAAAAAAATGACCGAGGGTATCACACCCACCTTGTGATTCATGGCTGACCAACTTCTTCGCAATGGCGCACATCTATAGCATTATACTTCGCAGCCTCGCTTCGATGTGTATTAGGTAGATGAAAGCTATGATAATGGCACACGATAGGTTAAAGCGCGAGAACCATCATCCAATGGACACTTTTTTGTTGCGTTTAGGAGAGAATTGGCGATTCCTTTGCGCGAGTGTATATAATAATGTACAATCATGCGTGGGGAGAGCCTCGGAGCGTTTTGTACGAGGATAATTTCAAGCTTCGGGCTTGACGAGTATGGAAAGGGTAAGTGTGCTACATTTCAAGAGATGCAGATAAAGATACAAGTGTAACGAACGCGTTTTCTGGTTGTGTGGCCAGCGAATCCATTAAATGCTTTTGGATGGAGCGATCTTTTTAAATCCACAAGTTTGACGAGTGTCAATGACAAAAAAAAAGAAAGAAAGAAAGAAAACAGAAAAAACGTACAGGAAAAGAATCTAGAACATCGTCCATTCGTCAAATAAATTGACTCCGGCGGTGTAATCGATAAAATCTGCGTGCGCTCAATCGGCCACTGCTATCTCCGTGCGTTGTATATACATATACGTACATGTGAGAGTTTCTCTCCGCGGGCATTTTTTCGCTTCAACCTCCTCAATACGTATGGGTATGATATTTATGGTCCCATTGCATTATCGTCACCGCCGTATATAATACTGCTGGATTCACCAGGTTTACTGAAATTTCATCGGCTGTGTACTAACAACCTAAATTTCATGGATAATCCGAAACCAACAATCTTACACATAAATACGTACAGGCAGTGTAAGTATTATATATGAGAAATTCCACAAAAATAAATTTACCGTTTAAACCTGGAAGAATTTAAATAAAATGCTTTCGGATAAAGTCTTTTTTTTTTTTTTTTTTTTTTTTTTTTTTTTTTTTTTTTTTTTTTTTTTTTTTCGTTAAGGAGTGCGAGCTTGCGAAGATGATGCACGGAGCTTTCATCTGGTTTGATATACCATTGCCTTCCCTCAATTAGTGCAAACTTGGCAAACAAATATAATTGGATTATCGATCAACCGATTCGCATAATGGAGAGTGCGGGGTGCGTTTAACACCTACGTACCTACGCCAGAGGCAGAAAGTGGAATTGCTAGATTCCCGACGGTAGATTCTATACCTCGGCGCTGCTCGATCGATAGGTGAGCGAGGGTTTTTCTGCTTTCGGGGCGATGGAATCTAAATCGCTGGGGGGCTTTACTTTCTTTTTTTTTTTTTTTTCCCTACTAAAAGTAGGTCGCTTTCCCTTTTTTTTTGAAAAATGTTTTTTCGATAAGTAGAGCATGTTTTAAAAGCACTTATGCAAGAGTTTTTTCCCCGATCTTTTTTTTTTTTTTTTTTTTTTCTTTTCATCTGATTCTATAAATAGCCTAGATCTGCGATGTATCTCATTCGAGCGCTTTTTCTAATGATCGCAAGTGTGTAAATCTGTAAAGGAAACTCATGAATAATAATGACCAATAGCTTAGGCTCTGGTTTTCCGGAAAAACTCGACCGTTCTATAGGTATAACGCTCGCAACAACGAAAAAGTTTCGAGATCATCGCATCCAATAAATCGAAACACCCCATCCGACCCTCCCTCTCCGGGCATCGACGCTTGCTAATAAGTTGGGAAGAATTTCAATAAGCCCCACCCGCAAATATTATCCCATTTCGTGAATTTCTCAACTTGGAATCTGTTTTACGGTGGTGCACTTGACGCGTAAGTATATAATATACGAGGCGCCCTTCCCTCGAGCCTCCCGTGGCCCGGGGAGTACAGGTACGGTCCACAAGTTGGATGGATACGAGAGAATTTGCTTATGAGCATCTGCATTATACCGAATCCTGCCCTATGGGAGGGGGGGGGTGCTGAATTCCAATTTCCTGCCATGAACTTTGCCCGAGTACGTATACGGTTGCCGCTCACTGCCATGGGGCAAGTAAGATCGGCTCTTTCAAATTGAAAAGTATCACAATCCACGCCCGGAGAGTTTCTTTCTAATTGTTGGGTAATATTTTTATTAAAAAAAAAAAAGCTTTTTCATAATGCTCGTGACATTATTTCGCACCACTACCAAGATTTCACGTGCATCACGTATATACTTTTACGCGAAAACATTGGGGGTGTAAGTCACTTCTCCCAACAAGAAGCCACACACTTTAGTAGAGAACCCTTACGTCTTTCTTTCCGAGCCGCAATTGATTTTATCTATGTCTACACGCCCCGAGGAAACCGTATCAACAATTACTTCAGCCCCTTCTTTTACCCATGAGTCATCTGTACACCAAACTCGAAAAAATAAAGGAAAAAAAAAAAAATCAAATCAAAGAGTCGTTGTGGTGCCTTGTTCTACATCCCAAAGTAACGAGCAGCCACTGATTAACAAATCTTTGCAGTTTTCAATCAAGTACATGCCTTTGACGAAAAACCATTGTTCAATTGAAAGTCCGCGGTACAGTATACCGGCATCATCTCGTCGACTCGTTTTGGCGCGTCTACAACACGGAATTCCAGGTCAAATTAACCATGCAGTCAAAAAATAAGAGCTTTGTCAGTTTTTATTTTTACCCCCCCTTTTTTAACGAGGCTTAATGATAACGGGGCCACCGACTCGGGAGATGAGTATCGGGGATTGATTTTAAGCCGCGCAAAGTGACCTCGAATTTGCATTTTTCGCCTCCAAAGGGAGGAGCCGCCCCGGTTGACGTATGGCTCTCTCCCCTCTTTTTTATTTATTTTTACATTTTCCAGCTCACTCGACGCGTTATGCAAGCAAACTCTCCGGCTTATCGCGGCTACTTAATCTTTCACCGCGTGCGTGTACACTCTTGGTGCGGTTATTATAATATATTTGTATACGCATGTGGCGTGTACGCGGGTTATCGTGATACACATACCGTCCGAGAGTCATTACGGTTTACGAGCGGATCCTCGATGCGCCAATATCCCGAGTGATTGCAAACAAGACCCGCTCCTCCCACTGTGCATTACAAGCAAATTTATGTTGTAAGCAACAATTTATTGGCGCTGGGTAAATATTTGACTTGACGCTTAACTCGTTAAGTTAGAGCTCGGCTCGAGTGACGAGTAAACACGCGGGGGATTCCCATATACGTATAGGTACAGTTGACGATAAGGCTTAATAACTTCCTACTGCTTTTTTTTTTCCTGCTGTGGGTACATAAATGAAAAATTGAAAAAAAGCACCTTTTCTAGACGAGAAAAGAGAAGCGGGTAGACATTTTTCACGCCTCCACTCCGCGAGATAAGGATTGGTAGACTTTGAATATCGATAAACGCCCCGTACGGAGCGCGGATCTACGTCGCCGTACAACGAACATAAATTACAAGGCAGGTCGGTGCACTTGATCCGAGCGATCAATGTACCTGTACATGCACTTGATTGCGTATCGTGTCGTATATATACACGCGGGCTAAATAACAAGTGGTGGGCGCTTTTCACAAAGTCCCCATGCATTTATACATGATGTAAGTGTTTATGTATACGGAAGAGAAAGAATGAGGATGGGGACGTGGGTATATATACCTATACCTCGCAGCACTCGGCTGACCTAATTGCCTAATCTAGCAGCTCTGCTGTCGCCGCGGGCTCTCGCTCGAGTCTCCGGGGTCCCTTCTCCCCCTGTATACCCTCTTATCTCTTCGCGAGGCTAAAGACGCCTGCTCGACTTTGGTTTTCCCTCCTTTTCACGCAGCTACGGGTTCAAATTGACAGTCACTACACCGATTGTTTCATTCATTTTGTGGGCTTTTGTCTTATCATTGTTCAATGAAGAAAATGGTACATTTAATCGACAACTTTGCGACACGTGAACGTATCTCTTGTCCCCTACCGTACCGAATCACCATAATTTACCATAAATGTCGTCGCGCGTGTATATACCTGTATAAAAGACACCACAACGCGCTCGAGGGTATACAAGGACATTTTTACGCCGACCTTTGCAAATTTTGCGAGATTTACTCATCGGCTCCTACATCTCGCTTACACGACACGCGAACAAACTGCTACTATGCGCCAGCGGTTACGCGTGTACACCGGCACTCGTTAACACGTCGGATCTTTGTTCTTCGCGGCTTGTAAATACATACACAAGCGTTTCTCCGTCGTCGTGGGCTTCGAGCCACTTTTCTCGATTAGAATGTTAACGATCAACCTTAACGATGAGCTTCAATTAAGATTCCACCTCGCGACAATCGAGCCGATTTTTGTGCGCGACTTGTTACATCGTCAGAAAGTTCAATCGTTTTGGCGAACCAGTAAGTGACGATATTTTGTTTGTCTTGGCATCGGTATTAATTCAATTGTCGATCTATTACAGAAGACAAAATCGAGCCATCACGCAACAAGTGTTACACACGTCCCATGTAACACGCGTTAGCTCCAATGTATAATCAAAGCTCTTCCATATACATGCATCCGACTTTCTCGCGTTTTACAATCCAAAATCCATAAAAATAGTATACATATATACCTAGATACGATTCGACGCGGTATAGGTACGTGACGTATACTTTTGGAGGAGAGCTGTAAGCGCAATCGAGCCGCAATCTCGTCGAATCATCAAATCAACGCTCGCTCCGAATTTCCACTTCCGCTCGTACAGCACACACACACGGTATACAATTCAGTGAAAAATCCGGCTAGCTCCGCCAGCTCGTCCTCCCAATTATCAACGTACATATGCACTCATTATTACGTACACGCACACATGCATACGCGCAGAGAGAGGCGCTCGACGGTATCCCATTTCTCGCGCTCCCACGCATTCCATTTCTTCCTTCGTCTCTCGTTCCCTCCGCAGCCGAGTTTCTTCGGTGATGTGATATTATTCCGTCGCGCGCGTTTTTCTCTCGGAGCGCGGAAAAAAGGCCTGCGTGTGCACATATTTACATGTATTATATATAGGTACGGACGTCTCCAAGGGAGACTCGCGGCTCTCGTGGGAGATTACGTATAATACACATCAGAGAGAAACACGCGTTGCTTATGGTGTTTATGGGTGCGGAGGAAACTCGACCGCAAGGAATTTTCGAAACTAGCGAGATGTGTAAATAGGTATGTATCCCTCTCTCCGACGCTATATATATATATATGTGTGTGTGTGTGTAGTTTCAACGGCCTCGAGTACATAATGATATACCTACGAAACGGCTAAGATGGTAATAATAACGCGTATGTATGATGACTGAAATTATCGAGTCGAAGCGATGATCACCGCCGAAATGAGAATCCAAATGAAGACTTCCATGGGGGCCGCCCTTGACACGCTTGAATATGTACCCAAACGAGCCAGTTGAGGGGTACCGCACGCGAATGGGTGGGATAAATCGGTACCATCGAGTCGCGGGCACGAGCGTGGCTGCGCAACTTTCCGCGAGTATGCATCACAGGGGGAAGCTTTGCTGTGCCCCGCAATACTATATTGTTGACCAGCCCAACTTTCGAGAATAACTCTTTTTCCGCGTTACATTATGTACAGCTACATCTACCGATGGACGAGCCGTTTAGTTTTCTTTTTCAACTTGGCACATCACCCATGGGTTACTATACTGTTTCCCCAACTCTCTGTTTCCGAAGGGGCTCAATTGGAGCGCGTTCGGCCGAAATCGGTGACGGCAATTCCAATGGGAAACAAAGGCGAAGCGCTTCCTCGTTCATCGAAAGTACTTGAAATCGGCGGCATAAATCGGGTTGGTAGGAGTTGCGTACACGATCGCACCGTTGCTCCTGTAATTATGATGGATATCGGGAGAGAGTGACGCGTCGCGAGGAGCTCTCCGAAGAATTATTTACGCCATCCGTATGCGGTGAAAAAAAAAACTCTCTCTCTTTTTTTCCCCCCTGCGTATATATAAATGTTTGTGCGAGCGATTTCCTTGGCGCGAGAATTATTGTCCCGCGAGTGGTACGAATGCACACCACGGGAATGGTTTCACGGGATAATTGAATCCGCGTCATTGTACTTTGCCGATTTTTCAGGAATCGGGGCAGTACATGCATGCACACCCCGGATTGTCGGCCAAAGAAAACTGTGCTAATGACGCTCACTTTTTTTTTTTCCTTCCATCGTTCGCAATCTCGCTTTGAGTTGAATACCTCCTACTTTGCGGGCGAATGATTCGGATCACTTTTCGCCGGGGAGAATTTACTTTCGTGCGGCTTGTTCTATCGACCGAGCGGAACGAGTTGAAAATTGGTACCCCGTGTACGATTCGTCTTCGACTGGTCCAATCACTTGGCGAATTCTGCAGGTGACTATAAAAAAAAAAAAAAAATGACCGAGGGTATCACACCCACCTTGTGATTCATGGCTGACCAACTTCTTCGCAATGGCGCACATCTATAGCATTATACTTCGCAGCCTCGCTTCGATGTGTATTAGGTAGATGAAAGCTATGATAATGGCACACGATAGGTTAAAGCGCGAGAACCATCATCCAATGGACACTTTTTTGTTGCGTTTAGGAGAGAATTGGCGATTCCTTTGCGCGAGTGTATATAATAATGTACAATCATGCGTGGGGAGAGCCTCGGAGCGTTTTGTACGAGGATAATTTCAAGCTTCGGGCTTGACGAGTATGGAAAGGGTAAGTGTGCTACATTTCAAGAGATGCAGATAAAGATACAAGTGTAACGAACGCGTTTTCTGGTTGTGTGGCCAGCGAATCCATTAAATGCTTTTGGATGGAGCGATCTTTTTAAATCCACAAGTTTGACGAGTGTCAATGACAAAAAAAAAGAAAGAAAGAAAGAAAACAGAAAAAACGTACAGGAAAAGAATCTAGAACATCGTCCATTCGTCAAATAAATTGACTCCGGCGGTGTAATCGATAAAATCTGCGTGCGCTCAATCGGCCACTGCTATCTCCGTGCGTTGTATATACATATACGTACATGTGAGAGTTTCTCTCCGCGGGCATTTTTTCGCTTCAACCTCCTCAATACGTATGGGTATGATATTTATGGTCCCATTGCATTATCGTCACCGCCGTATATAATACTGCTGGATTCACCAGGTTTACTGAAATTTCATCGGCTGTGTACTAACAACCTAAATTTCATGGATAATCCGAAACCAACAATCTTACACATAAATACGTACAGGCAGTGTAAGTATTATATATGAGAAATTCCACAAAAATAAATTTACCGTTTAAACCTGGAAGAATTTAAATAAAATGCTTTCGGATAAAGTCTTTTTTTTTTTTTTTTTTTTTTTTTTTTTTTTTTTTTTTTTTTTTTTTTTTTTCTTTCTTCTTCTTTTTTTTTTTTTTTTTTTTTTTTTTTTTTTTTTATAATATTATCTGGTGCGTTTAGAAAAATCGTTGCCACTCTAGTGGGCCGATGTGGCACACACGTTCAAATTGAGACGAGAGTAACCACACAATAATTCGTGATATTTAAGATCTTGAGTTTTCAAAAGATGTATCTCTAATTCAATGAAGATCCGATCCATCATTAGCTGATTGTTCTTCAACTCACATAATTATATTAAGTTATGATATGCAATACGATGAGCGTTGATATTGGAAGTTTCAGTTTAAGTCAGTCAAGAGTATTGTTTCTTGAATATTTTGTGAGGAATCAAATGTAAAAAAAAAAATTGAAGAAGAATTATCAAAAACTATCGATAGTGTTAAAAAAATGTAAATATAATTTTGAGGAAGTTATAAAACCATCCAACTAAAATTACATCAAATTAATAAGTTGTACTTGTATGTTTCACGGAACCACGCAACGAAGGATTTTTTTGGTTGAAACGCCCGTATAAATTTTTTCATCCTATCGTGTGGTGATTAATCAAAGGGAAAAAGCACTAACAATAAAGTTTCAATCACTCTCGACCCAGCTAAACGCGTAATCCAAGTAACCAAGTAAAAAAAAAAAAAAAAAAATGAAGATTAGCGAACCTGTTGGTCGATTCTTACCGATAGTCATCAGCAACAAACGGCCCACATATACCATCGCAGATCGCGCTACATTTGTTTCCATACGCTAGTCTTGCAAGTTGTTGAGGTATGCAGACGCACTTGGCCCTCCCATTAATTTTTCACCCTCGCGATCTCATTATCAAGAATTTCCTAAAAAAGCTGCCCGACGAGGCCCAGCAAGCAGATAAATACCCAGCCGGTGTATCGGAGATGGAAAAAAAAAAAGAGCAAGCCACACAAGAACGAGCGAGAGAGAGAAGAAGAGGCAAGGAGGAGGAGAACGCAGATCGCCAACGGCGGTGTTCCGCTGACCTACTCTGGGCCGTATACGAGATCGAGCCGACGCGTCGTCTTACTTCGTGCCACGCATAATATACCCCATAGGAGTAAGTATGTATATACCTGCTCGCTTGGATTCCAGCTCTCTTCGATTCGCCTCCTCCTCCCCTTCATCCTTGATTCGAGCGCTCGACTCGCGTAGCAAATTTACAATGTATAAATCCCTATACGTACCTATATGTATACTTTTTGTTTTCGTCTTGCACAGCACCCACAAGATTAGACGATGCTCGCTTACGCGCGTCATAATAGGCGCTCTGACACTCAATTCCCTCGAGTCCTCCTCTTGACGCTTTCATGTATGCATCCGGAGTAGTAGTTCACCACGCGTGTGTACTCCTCTCTCTCTCTCTCTCTCTCGTTGATTTGAGCATTTAGAGTCCGGCTGCGCGTCTTGGACTAATAGATGAGTCTTTTTTTTTTTTTTATCTCGATGCACCAATTTTTTTTTTTTTCCTAACGGTACTCCATTAAGTGTAACATATAGAGTGATGTGTGACAATTTTCACCTCGGTTGTTCTTTTTGTACTTGCACACGACGCGGTTATCGTTACATGCTTGGCTTCAGAGGTAGTGCGTCCATTGGGAGGTCCTGAATCCTTGTTATAAATCATTGTTTTTTTTTTTTTGTTTTTTTGTTTTTTTTTACAACATTATTTTACAGGCACAAGTACAGTGTAATATGCGCACAATATGGTCGTAAATTATGCCGATCGATTAAACGAAAGTCCTCGAAAAGAACACGCGGTTTTTTCACGCCAATTCTCGATGAGCCACTTCGTTTGACGCGGCAAGACGACTGGAGAAAAATACACACACACGTATGTATACTCCCTTTGATACGGCGGATGTTTCCGTTGTACCTGTACGCGTGTACGCGTCTTACGAGCTCGAGAGGAGCGAAAAATAAATGATCGCCAGAAAAGTCGGTCTCGTTGTAGGCCCTCGTAAGCCTTGATTTATCGCGTGTACGCGGGATGGGAGTGCACGGGCTGTTTTGCTTAATTAACGAGTGGCCGTTATAAATCGGCTTACGTAATCATTGTTGCGTGTAATTATATGCGAACAAACGCGTTGCAACAAAGTGAAAAGTACTTGTGTGTTTTTTTTTTTTTTTTTCTTCTTTTTTTGTGGGGGAAGGCGTTCCCGTTACGAATAAATAACGAAAAAAGACACAATTAAGAAGTATCGTTTGTCCATCTGTACACGGATTGGATGGTAGAGACACGTGCTTGTAAGGCTGTAGCACTGAATAGGTTCGAATTTGTGTCCCCGAATGGTGTCATATTTGTATACATCGACACAAAAATAATCTCGTGATGTAAGCGGATAAAGTTTGTGTATTGACAGAAAAATAATGAAATAATTCAATCGTTGACAACGTCAAAGTTGTGGACGCCGATTATTATTTTTTTTTTACTTTAAAATGTTTGATGTGGGTTGAAAAATCGGTACAACAATCGTATACACAGCGAAAGTGATAGAGCCGACCTGGTGGATAAAAAGATGTGAGGTTCATGTTACCATCCTACGAGTCATCACGACTTTCAACTAACGAATGTCTCCCTTGATTTTTCATTCGATTGATCACGTATAGACGCGATGGACCGAATAAATTTAGTACGTCGTATTACGAGTTTAGTTTCTATTATACGTAGGTATACATTGTGAGAGCATAAATTTGCCGAACGGTATAAATAGGCCTGACCTGGAAATCGAAGATTAAAAAAAAAAAAACCCCAGTACGTATATATACATGCTAATTAAAGTAATCCTACTAGTCGCCTTATTTGTCCAGTCGAAGGAACGAGCTGTACCGCGGAACGTTTGATGGTTTTTTTTATTTTTTTTATTTTTTTTTTATTTTTTTTTTTTTCAGAGCTCGTTTTACAAGAACATCCTCACGGGAGAGAAACTCGCGATCGGCCCCTGCTGCGGGTGTACGAGTGGAGTTTCATGGTACACGGTCACTCGTGTATGTACAGGCCTTGCTGAATCAAATTACACTCGTAACGTGGAATGGCTCGACTTCACCAAATTTGGATTCCATCGGTGGTCTGATGGCTGTTTTGATTTATTTATGAGAATCGGCAAAGTAAGTTTTTACGTGGAAATTCACCAAGTCTAAAGGAAACAACAATTTTTTTGGAAAGGACAACGCATTATTGAATCTTCCTTTGTAAAAACCTGCATTTTTTATACCAAGGGAACTTTCACGAGCTTGCAAGCTCTAAGAGTCCTGGAACTGCCGAGTCGTCGAACCCGATCACGTCCCCCCCCCCCCGATGAATTTCGATTAGGCGCACATGATACGTTGCCTCTCTGATACTAAAAAAAAAAGAAGTACCAAGACACAGATTTTCGTGTGCGTTTGCTCCTCTAGTGACAATTTGATGAGCTTTTTATCTCTTGTCTCATCTTCCGTCCTTTCGTCCTCATTTTCATTTCAATTCTGTTTATCAAATCTATATACGTTGGTGCATTTTCATGTCGTACTGAAAATTCGCTCGCGCCGATTCACGGATCATTGGCATTTTTTCGTTTTCTAGAAAGAGTACATACATTTTTATTACGAAATTCAGCCATTTACTATATACTTGTCTGGCCATAAGTGCACTGCGCCCCTGAATCTGCGTGCAAGCTTTATCATACTTTATAAAAAAGAAAGTTGAGTAATTAAAGCCTCAACACTTACTTGATGACTTTATTAAGATCCATTTTATCCTTGTTACGTGACAACTGTCTATGAGGGCGGGGATGTAAAATTTTGACTTTGTTTTTCATTGCTCCTTGGCTATGGTCTGTGCATGAGTTGCTGTTAAATTTACTCTCGTCTCCTTTTTCCCTCCTGCTCTGTTGAAAAAGCCATAGCCTTGACCTAGTCTTTGGTTGGAGCAACAGCAAGTATTTGGCACGTGATTACGATACAGGAAGCGGACGGGAGAGAGCAAAGTTTGACGATGGTGGTATGTACGGCATGTATAAGAGCGCCGAAGAAGACAAACTCGGGGACGAAAAAAAAAAAAAAAAAAAAATTACCTGAGAGTCTTTAAGCGATTTCTTTTTGAGACGCTAGTTTGGTTGTGATTTTACGAAAAAGCTTTTAGTCACGCCTAAACAGGAATTTTTGTCTTCTACGCGCACGTTTTTAGGTTTCTTCGAGCTCATTATTTATATCTTAAATTAATCTGTCCTCAAATTAAAAAATTTTGCAATTAACCTCGCCGAGTACGGCGAAAAAATGTAAAAAGTGTAGACGCGTGTGAAAAATGGCACGATTTACGTCTAGAAGGTAAATTTCAATTCCAGGTGACCTCTAACTGCAGTTTTTTTTTGTGGAAGCCAAGATACAGTGACGTTGTAGAGCATCGATGAATTTTGGATAACAAAGTTGCACACTTTGTATACGTATGGTACCGACAAGAAGATGAAGCAGCGGGTACCATAAAAACTCCCAGTTTTCCAAGTGACGTCTCAATCCGCGGTTGGTCCTCCAGGCAAGCTCCGGAAACAGAGAGCAGAAGCGGAGAATAAACAGGGCGCGCGCGCCTTTATTATCTCGTTAAACGGCCCTGCGAGTCTTGTGTACACTCAGAAGCAAAGTCGCGTCCCAGCCACGGCATCAGCAGTTGTACCGTTGAGGGAAAAGAGAGCGGCGTGTGTCAATGAAGCCGAAACTTTGGCTCCGCGCCCGATTAAAGACCCCCCGTCCCTCCACCCCTTTCTCTCTCTCTTGGTCGGCCGAAACGCCTGATTTATAAACGCGAGAGGACTCCTTTGGTCGGCTATCTGTGTTTTACCTCTTGCACCGGCTTGCAATTTTAAAGAGGAGTTCACTCCGGCTACGGAGAAAGGTGTAACAATTTTGCTTTTTTGTTTCCTCGCGTTTCACTAAATTGCACGCAATTTAATGTCTGCAATTTTTTTTACATCAATATTGCACGGCTTAAAAAAACATTAGCTAACGAATAAAAAAAGTTAAACTATTTCCTTTTTTTTTTTTTTTTTTTTTTTTTCGGCTCTAAAACGCCCGAGAACTCGATCCATAACTAAACAGGCAAAGTAACTATTGGTAAGGGAAAAGAAAGTCACTGCTGCCCGCATAATTCATGCAAATATCCCGAGCTCTCGCGCTCGATGCATTAACATTCATATACTCTTTTTTTTTTTTTTTTTGTTTTGTTCTCTCGTTGTTATTACAACTTTTGCCATATTATATACTTACGTTCCACTTTGCAATAACACCTGTACGCGTAGGCGTACCAACCTATCTCCTCGACACTTGTATGTTTTTCACATTACCCCGCATAACAATGATAATAGTAATAATATGTTCTTCCTCTTGTGAGGACAGGTGTGCGGGCACCAATAACTTTTTGCACAAATATTATTGTTATTGCTGTTGTTATTCATATCGTCCCACTCTGGTGCTTAAGTATACATATAGGCGACAGAGAGCCGTGTTAATGGCACATTGTGCACGAAGCCCGTTTATAGGGGGGGCTCTTTCGAGCCGGCCTATCTCTGGGTCACGAAAACCAAGCGAACGGAATCTCGTAACTTTCACCTACGAGATTATTCGCCACTTTATAGCTATGGTTGTTTTTTACGTTGTATATGCATACACGTGGGCAAAAGGAGAAAGAAAAAAAAATCAGCGCTTGGCAGTACTAAAACTAATTGAAACACTGTATACCTACTGCAGAAGGGAAACAGCAACAATTGCCAAACGGCCAACAAATTGTAATCAGTTTCTATCAATTAGTTCAATTAACAGCGCGAAATCAGCGCACCTCGGCCTATTTTCCGGAGGAGAAAAAAAAACAGCAGGTATAAATACTATATAGCATGTGGATGCAGTGTAAAGAGAAAAAAGCAAGGGAGGCACAATGGGATTTTGTTTTCCTTTGATCATGGCTTTTTTTTTTTAACTTATGGAATGCAAAAATGCTTTTGAGATGAATCGCTGAAATTTTTCAGTGTGTACTCTTGTCGCGTTGGAAAAAATGTTTCAGTTACGCAACAGTTTTTGAAAGATTATCAGTTGTTTCGCTTTAACAAAAAAAAAAGTACAAGTTTGTATTATATCCTTGGTATGTCGATACTTAATTTTCCGCCGCTTAGCCACGAGGCGTCGAAATCGGCCTATATAAACACACACAGCAGGCTCCTTTCGCGGGGGAAAAAAAAAAAGAAAAAAAAAGAAAGAAAGGGTATAGAGAGCGAAAGAGAGGCACGAGAAGAGTGAGACCACGGAAAAGAGGTATGGACCTTGCGAACGGTCAAAGTCGACGCCGAGGAACTTTCTCCCCGCGCGTTATTTACATGTAGATGTGCGCGCGTGAGTGTACAAGCAAAAGCACCGTCACCGTCTCCTTTTCCTCGACACTTTCGTATAATGTACTTCCACTTCGAGTTCTCTCTATGTAATTTTACGCTCGGCAAACGTACATATCTTTCGCTCAAATTTTTTTTTTTTTTCCTTTTTGTTACATACTTTTGAATAATTCAACAATCCGGTGAAAGAACTTGGATGATTTATCAAGTGCTAATATAAATAGATAAACAGTCATTGAAACACTAGTTTTGTTTTGATTGTTTCGACGCGAGACTGTGGAGGGAACTCTACTGACGATCGAATAAAACGGATACTGAGCAAAAGAATAATACAATAATAATACCCACATAGAATTCACACGTGCACATCATCTTTATCATCGCGGTTTTGTGATCTCCATACCATTGTACGACGTCTTTTTCTCACACGTTCGCGCATCTGCGGCGTCGATGATGAGTATTTTTTATAAATAATACACGTGCCAATTTGCGAGGTGGAGACAATAATCAGCGGTGCACGGTGCTCGCATAACAATGGCGCACCGTCTTCTACCTCTCTGTTTTTTTTTTCTTTTTTCTTTTTTCTTTTCGTCGTGTGCACCATCATTAAGTAAACGGTATTCGATCGGATGGCACACTACTTTTATTCGCACGCTCATTACAATACCCACCGCGCGTACGGCGTTTACACGCATGAACTGACGATTTATTCTCTTTTTACTTATTATTATTATTATTTTTGTGAGAAATCTATTTCGATTTCAAGGCTAAGGTTAAAGTACATCGAGTGATACTTCTCTGTATATATACCCACGTACGAACGAAGAGCTGACGATGTATCTGGATAATACCGAGCAGCAGCGAGTTTCAAAGAGCGCAAACGACTTTCTCGCGAAGCGGGGAGGGGGAATTACCGAAGTAACTGTTTTACAATCACACGCTCAATTACATATTTGGCACAAATGGGAATACAAAAAAATGTACCCACAATCGGTTGAAAAAGGAAGTTTAGGGTGGTGGGGTGCAAAAGACTTGAAAAATCAAGGACCACCCATTCCCCGGTCAATCATCACTTGATTGTGACCCCGGAGAAACACACTCGCAAACACTAGCGGCCACGAATGAAGCTCTCCAGGTTTCAGCCTTTTGTGGCCGTAACATCTTCACGGAGGAGATTTATTTTAGTGCGGCTTGTGAATTACACGCACGAGCTATACAATTGTACCGGCTACTGCAGAGAGAGAGCGCACATTAGGGGAGAGGGAGGAAAAGAAAATTTGTGTTTACGTGTACTCTGGTTGAATTCGTCACTAATCGGATGGAACACCACATAGGGGGGACCTCTTGTCCCCCTCGTTCGACGCCAACGCTAGGGGCGGTTATTTGTTTTTCCCCGGCTGACACGAGTTGTTATTTATACGCGTAACGATGTGAAAACGTAGTTCGGTTCAGAAAAAAAAAAACCCTCCCTCCGTATTATTTACATTGCCGTGGCGAAGAGCAAACCCACGGATCGAGCGCAACGAAAAAAAATATATATATATTGTGTGTTTTTCTGTATTTTACTGCCACAGACCGGTGGGTTTTAATGGTCTCGCAAAACGAGCGGGTTTTCTAAGCTCCGCGCCGATCTCGCGTTACACTTTCGCTCACGTTCACGTACACGCGTCAACAGTACAATATACGGAACGCCCAGCATGTGGGTTGTACGGATTTTGACCCGCGAACTTTCTCTGTTGTACAGTTTGCTGTTCTGGTACGGTATACCTATTACAGTTTGCGTCTTTGATCCAGCAGCCAAGTGGCGTCGAAAAATCTGAAGAAATAAAGAAACGAGGCTCCGTATGTGACACAAAAATCACCACCCAACGACGAACAAGCGCAGTTCAAGGGCGCAAATGTAGGAGTGACGGAACAAGTTGCCTCTCATGTACCACAGGTGGTCCCTCGTTACATCTGTATATACTTATAAACTCGTATACGCTGGGCCCCCTCGTATCAATACGTATATGTATTTACGACGCGGTGGCGTTAATGGGCCTCCACGTGCGGTACAAGGCACTTGTTCCCTCCTTCTTTCGTGCGTGTACGTATGTATGCACACGCGGTGACTTTTCCGTCCGCGATAGGCATCGGCGCAAATTCGAGGCGGTCCATTGTGCCAATGCGCCCGATAAATTCAGCAGGTCGTCTGTCTTGCTGCGGTGCAAGGGGCACGTATGTATATATGTAGGTATGCACATGTAACCTCGATCGGCGCCGCACTGCAAAAGAGAGCGAGAGAGACCGCCCGGAAATATTGCCGATATAATCTCTCGGGCTCGGCGGGCTGTATGGGAAAATCGAGCGCACATCGAGAGTCCGGCCCCTTTCGCTCGCGAAAATTGCAAGGCGGCTGATGCCTCTTTCCTCCTCCTTTTTCTTCCTCTTCTCGCTCTATTTTTTTTTTTTTTTTTTTCCTGCTCGCACTACACGCAACGGTATACGCGTACATACCCACATAGGCACGTGTGGAGGGAAATTATGCAGTGCGCTTTTTCGAAAGTATTGCGTTCGAGGGAAACTTTGCTAATTGTATGTACGTGCCTATGCCGGGCAGTGCGGCAGAGGTTTCACTTTTTCAAAGGGTGGATGTGAAGTTTGAACTCATTCGGCTCGTCGTCGTCTGTTTCATCAGTATTTACGTAGTTGACGAGTGCCATGTTTCAAATGGCTTATGCGCAAAAAAAAAAATTGATGAGTTTTATTTATTTTTTTTTTTTTGCTGCACCTACAACCTTTTCCTCATTTATCCATTTGGAATAACGCATCTTCGCTTTTATGACAATACGCGCCTGCACACCTGCTACGTGACGTACACGTACACAATGTGTACATTCATATATATACCTATTTTTTCAGAAGATGAGTCGAGAAAAGTATTTGGAACTCGAACCGTTGGTCGAGTAAATATATAATGTTACTGGCAAACGTTGCTCCATTCGACTTTTTTTTAGCAGCGTGACATCTTTGGAAAGTTGTACATTACATTTTTTTAAACAGCAGTATAATATGTGTTTAGCAGCTCTGTTTTTATATAAAAGATATATTTTCGAGGATTTTCTACCATAACTAACATAATCATGTAACGTTGATCATTTTAACTTAAATAAAATTTTACGTATACATAAAAGTTCGTGTATTCTTGAAGCTGCGACCGAATATACGGTCATTTGTGAAGGTAAAACATAAAAAATTAAAAGTACAAAGAATGGTTTTTTTAAAATTTAATCATGCCATCATCTTCTTTGGTTACAAGATTCGTTCGACGTAATATTAATTAGTTTAAATATCAGCTTGACATTTTAAATAACGCCAATCATACTAAACGCACTAAACTAAAATAATCTGATTGACATTTGAGAAGGAAGCGAATAATACGATCCGTGCAGGCTTTGGGATAAATTACGTCATACGATCATGCAAGTAGGGGGGGGGGGACAAGTTATTTTCGCACCAAGAGAGGGAGGAGTGGAAAAGGGTAAAACACAATTGAAAGCAGAGAATCTTCGAGTGTCAGTATAGCTTTTGTGTCTCCCGTCAGAAGCAACGTTGCTGCTCAATTTCCCAAAGATGCTTATCCTCAAGATATTTGTTTTCGTAACCAGTGCCATATACGCGTGCATCGCCAAAAACATTATTTTAATCGTTGCCGATGATTTGGATGTTGTCCTCGATGGAATGGTGAGGATTTCAAACGCCGATTCCTTTGTCTTTTTTTTACTTCCACTTACCAAACGAACATTGTTGCAGACACCACTGAGCTCGACTAGAAAATACATCGGTGAACAGGGAGTAACGTTCAAAAATGCGGTAAGAGTCTCAACTGTACATAATATGACGCACGTGTTTTTACCACCATGATTTTACAAATACATCTGCATGAAAAACATACACAATCATTCATACCATTAATTACGCACCTATGGATTTTTGCTAACAAATGCAATCGTGTATTTCCCGTCAGTTTGCCGCGGTACCGATTTGTTGTCCAAACCGAGGATCGATTTTGACGGGGCGATATCAGCACAACCACAAAATATTTAACAACTCCCTCGAGGGCGGTTGCTACAGCCAAACCTGGCGTGCCGGCTACGAGAAAAACACGTTTGCCACGATTTTGAAGAACCGAATGAATTACAACACCTTCTACGCTGGTAAATACTTGAACCAGGTATTATACACTGATGTGACTTTGTTATTTTTTGGTACCAATATTTCTCGTTTTTTTTTTTTTTTTTTTTTTTTTTTTTTTTCTTTTTTTTTTACCATTCATAAAATTTGTAGATATCTATTACAATTTCATGGCACCAATATTAACAAAAACAGCAACAAAATCAAGTTTATTGCCAACTGCAAATAAGCTATGTAGGAAACGAAAAAAAGAGAGACAAACGTTATAAAATAGAAATTGCACAAAGTAGCTATTGTATAGCATACACGTATATGTGTACATTTGTGGTATCGGGTGCGGCAAGAGAATGCAGCAAGAGAGCTATTTGCACCTGTACGTATAGGTAGGTGCGGGATGAAAGTGAAGAGCCAGCCCGGACCGCAGCGGATTACTCTGTTCAGCAGCCCAGCCTTATCGGGCATTAGTATTAACGAATTGGCGGCTCTTTCCTTGCAAATTACCACGCGCATAAGTATATCAGGTACACATACATACGCGTTACACTGATATTAGTGTATCGTGTCCGCGTAGCAGCCTAACGCGAATTAATCGAAGGGAATCGGTATACGCGCAGCGAGCGAGAGGCGATATTTTCGCGGGTATATGCGAGGTGTGGGTTGCGCTCGTTGCTATAATACCACAGGAATTATGGGCTGCTGTTTGCTACTTTTTTTTCCCGATCGGCCGGTATGGTTGTTATTGCCGCGGGTCCATTAATTTGCCGATCACGCACCGATGCCCCTGCCGATGGTACACGGTATACAAATAGATCCATCTGGGGCTAAGTCGAGTGTTTTCTCTACTTTATTGCTGATGACTTGTATCGAAGCATTGTCGTCGATTAGATCATCGATAACTTATACGCGTAAGGGTTACAATCGTAAACGGTAAATTACCGATCTACTTCAAGCTTTCACATAAATATATATATATATAAGCTTCCGTTTATCGATATCACTCCGATGATCTGTACAGCCCACATTCCCGTCATACCGACATCGTATCGCGTTACATACGCGTAGATCGGCAGGCAAGATGCCGTTCCACATAAACAGGGGACAATCCAATTCCACTACCGATCTTGGGCATGTTATTCATCAACGTCACTCGTGAACTGAAAAAATCTTGTCCTCCGATTCCCAGCATCTGTGGCTTTTATCTCTCATTAACATACACACGTACACCCGAGTATAGCTAGCTTTCGATGACTAACGCCGCTCTCGAGGACGTGTTCGAGTACAGCCGAGGGAGAGAGAGGGGAACTATAGTACTTTCGATGAGAAACAAACTTGGTGGGGCCCAACAAAGGAGGTCCGGGGAGGACGGACGGACGGACGTGCGTCAAGAAGGCCGAGGTGAAAGTGGATTCGGACGAATATATTCTCGCGCCACATAGGTACACCGTACACGTTGTACGATAGGCGCGCGTGGGCGACTCTCCGGGTGGGTGTGCGCGCGTATACATGTGTACAGGACAATAGGACCGAGAGAGAAAGCCTTTCCTCGCGTGGACGATGGTAACTGTTTGTGACGCGCTGTTGCAGCAACGTGTATGTTATATACGAGAGTTTCACAAAGGTTATACCTAACGCGGAACGATTGGGTCTCTCTCTCTCTCTCTCGAGGCAATGTTTCGTTGTTTGTTTGTCCTCCGATTGGAATGATAGGATAATGGCACGAGTCTAAGATTGCCGGCTGCCTTTTTCCACTTTGTATGGAAATTAATCGCCCCCCGTACAAGGCACTACGATTCATTTGTGCTCCTCTTCGTTTCTATTCTCACGGGGAGGTGCTCCACTTGGCCGAAATTCCTTGCGTCAAATTATCTGATGTACGTACCCGATGGGTATATATTTGAATATATACGTGTATCAATTATGGAGGCCGTACAGGAGGAGGAGCCGGAGAATTCCTAACGCAACGGCGACAACTATTTTGGAGATTAATTTTTTTTTTTTTTTTTTTCACCTTCCCCCGCTACGACAGGCGCCCGAGAAAGTTTTTTCTTCTTCTCAGAAGTAACTGTTCTATCGGCGCGAATTAATAATCCACTCGCTTTCGTCGACCGATCCGTACGTATTGCTCTTCACATTTGTGCTAATAGTCCGTGTCTTCTGTGTGCCCGAGGGTAATTGGAAAACCAGCGGGCTTTCACTCTTTTCGCGGTACTGTAAAAAACACATTGAATAAAGCATAAGTTGCGCAATCATGACCCTTGTTTTTGAAAAAAGGAGGGAAAAAAAAAGACCTACTGCTGATTATTTATGCTTTCACGGCGCTTTTCCTGGCGAACTAATCACCTATATGTACACCGAATGAAAAAGAAAGCTCCGCATTTGCATGGACGTCAATTAAAAGTCGGCCCAGCGGGCAAATAGATCGGCACGAGGTACACATGGGGCAGGGTAAGCACTCGAGACACACACGTTGGGGCAACAATGACACGTGGAGGAGAAATCGCTTATGTATATACACATACATATACGTGCAACGCGTCCGTTCGTTTGGTTATCGAAGCACGATGTATACGCCCGCGAGAGTACGGATGGGTTTTATTTATTCCCCCTTGAGTCACTTTGCTCTGATTCCTCCTCGGCGAGAGAGAGAGCCGCCCCCTCGACGGAACTCTCTTCCGCCGTCGCTGAGGTATAACCATCGTTCCGTCGCGATCGGGGTTTCCTATGCTTCGGTGGTTGACCGATTCTTGTCTTTTTTTCATTCGGTTTTTGGGTTGTGCCACTGATTTGTGTGTACCACATCGATAAATCAACGCGGCAGTGCGCATGCTAATGCGCCAATCAACTTACGCCTATTTGCATACACTCTCGAGGCAAAGTAGGTACACGTGATTGCAATCAGTTACAGATTTTATGATGGGAGTTGGTTTTTCTTTTTTTTCTTTTTTTTATTCCAATCGACCCAAGAAAAATGTCAAATTTTTTCTTTTCTAAAAAAAGAACTGGTAAAACGTTATTAAAATACCGATGAAAGCATGTATATATATATACGAAAAGGAGCCCCATGTAATAAATACTCACTTATCGGCGGATGGACTATTATACAAAATGAATCTATGTCAAGGAGAGAAATACATGTATACGTATAAGGGAATCCCATCAAAATACTTTCTACATCCTCTCCCTCTCGATCGTGCTGTCATGAACGTCGTTGGCACGAGTTGTCCACATGTATGTATGTGGTGCACCTGTGGTACGAGGTACCGTTACGATTATTTACATATCGTACACACAAACGTCCACGCGTGTGTTTTACTGGCAAAGCTTGACTGTGTGCGTTTAATATGTACACGTTTTGCGTTATGATCAGTTTATTACCCGGGAATTTTCAAAAAATAAGTATCCAGGCACCTAATGTTACTTTTAAAAATCATCCAACGTGACAGTTTCAAAGGACACTGAATCATGAACTATTTTTAGCCACAGCTTGTAGTTTGCATTAATTAAAAAAAGAAGCTTTTCACACTCAGCTATGAAATATAAATGGACAAGAAATTTGAAACCACCAATTGATTGGGCCCCTCGTTGGCCATCACAAAGAATGACATCTGTAGATACGCGAGCTAATTGAAAGGGGACTAAAGGGTAACTGATAGGATATCGATGAAACAGCCAAAAAGCCAGATTATTCAAAAAGAAATCGAGGAGAAATAGAACCAAGGTTACACTCGTCGTCACCGGGGATAGCCACAGCAGCCGGTTAGCATACAAGTAGACACACTGACACACTAAGGTTTTTCCGATTCATGGCAGCTGCGACCTTTTATTTTCGTGTCCCTCCTTTCTCCATCTCTCGTCCCTCGTCACCCCAAGAGGAGAGATAAGATTGGCATTTTTCTTCTCGCAGCAGCAACCGAGACGCAATCCTCGCCCACCTTTTCGTCCATCATCTCGCTATAGTTTCGTACCTCTCGATTTTTCTCCCTTTTGAGCTCGATTTTACCTTCTCACTGCACCTGCTCCAAGAAGACACTTCCGCCTTTTACGAGCGAAGCTGCACACCCTGTGATTTATTTATACAAAGAGTATAACACTTATCGCTATCAACTTGCTTTTGCACGCCCAACCTATTTTGAATTATGAAAATCGAAAGAGCTTTTATGCCTTTTTTTTTTTTTCAATGTCAAGATAAATTTGTTGCCGATTACTAGTCACGCTCGTTTCGAGGCGCGCGCACACGCAAAATATTATACACGCGCGAATCGAGAAATGCGTTCGATTACCAGCACCACTACGTCAAGCGAATCTTATCCCGATCAGAAAAATACTTACCCGAGTGCGTGAACATACAGCGGAATTAAATTAATCCAAATACCGGTGCTGTGCGTTTATTGTGAAATACTCGCGGTTTGATCCACTTTGCGATGCCGCAAACTCTGTCGTAATTTTTGTTAACTGGAACGAAAAACACGTAGTTTTATTAATTCCTGTTTTTTCTTCTTCTTTAATTGTTTTCTAGCAATAACTATTCGTATAGGATAAGCCCACGAGATTATGAATGTATTCGTATTGAAAAGTAATTTAAGCGAGACCGTTTTAATCAATACGCGCAAGCTCGTAAAGGCGATTTATCCGCGTTTGTACAGAGATTTCCCGAGCCATGTAGGCAAATCGGTGGATAAATAGCGATTGGCTCAGGGATATAGGAAATAATTAATACACTATAAGCTGCTTGCATCAATTTCCATTAGATGAAATCAATATGGTAATTCGATATTATTTGTGCTGAAAAGTCCCGAAAAATGATAAAAAATACTTTGGTATCGCCAATCAGTCGTTGTGCCCCATCAATTCCGACACTTTCCATCTCGGTGGACGCACGGCTTACGCAACAATTACGCACGCGCGACGCAATTACATATGCATCGTGTTCCCTCCTTCGCCTTCCGCGCCGAGTGCGTATGTGCGACGAAGGCAAAAGAGGGCCATTCCGTTGACGCGCGCCATTGGGGTGAAAGCCTTTCGCTTTCTTATGTATACGTATACACGGATGTATCCTCGTTGGCTGATTCATGCCCAACTGACCCCTCTCCGCTGTCCACGGCTCTTGAGTTATGGGCTTCTTTCTTCTAGACGCGCCCAAAGGCATATAAGTCATCGGGAGGTCGATGCGGCAGACCAAAATTTCTTTCTTTCTTTAGTTTGTATCATCGGTTTATCGATCCAACGTTTCCTCTGGAGCTTACAAAAATAAACGATACTGGATACTTCCTACAGATTAACCAGGATCGCCCCGTGTTAAGATTATATTTTCTAGATCGACCGGTACACCATATTGTTTTTTTCTCTCGCACTGGTTTATCATTTAAGTATCGTTTGTGGTGGACAAAGATCGAGTTGAGAAAGTTCCAGGCAAGCCCCGCTTGCGAGATCGCGGAACAAGCGAAAGACCGACCTCGGGATGACTATATCATTACGGAGGCAGTGACGCACGGATCGACACATTTTTTCTATACCGTGGTGTCGTTACCAGGAACCCATGGTGGGTACCAAAGTATTACATTACCCATGTAGGCGGGCATATTAATTTTGCTCACGAAACCTTGAAAAGCCAAGGGGAAAGTGGGAAAAACGCCGCGCCTTCGGGCGTCATGGAAAATGTATCGTGCGCATGCCTTATTATTATTATAACCATCACACCTTGGAATTCTCATTATTTCCGTTTGCATATAGCGAAGCGTTCATTTGCAGCATACTTACCGTCTACTTCTTTAAGACGTGTTATTTGTGTGAAAATAATATTCCATTACCATCAACATCTCAAAATCGCGATGGCCACGTTGATCTCTCCTTCTTATCGGAGGATCGAGTGCGTCTCTCCTAATCTCTAAACACCAAGTAGGTACATCCGCGGCTATATTACACCTGTATCGTGGAGTCACAGCTCGAGAGGCAAATGTCCATTGGCAATTTGCGGGATAATTATCACCTCTCTCGTGCGTACAACGCTATAGACATCTTCGCGAGTACTCGAGTATATATATACACGTTTAGCACCGACAAAGCCCATGCGAATTACATACATATATACAGGCTACCGGAACAAGGTCGCACGCAACCTGTTGGCGGCTTCCTCGGCCTCATTAGCAAAACCCGGCTGTAAATGAACTTTTACTGCCATCCGCGCATCCGTACACCTGCACGGGGCGGTTACCTCCCATTTCCCAAAAAAAAGAGACCCTATAATATAATATGCTGTAGGGCATGGATTAGGTGGCGTCCAGCCAAGAGATAAACATGGTTAATCGAAGTTGTTTCACCGCGATGCACATGCAAAGGACAATACGAACGCGGGTGAAAGCTAAGTGATACAGGGAGGAGTTTGGGGAGCGCGCTCGCGACGGAAATAAATGATCCTCGTGCATGTACGTGGTCAATTGAAAAATTTTCATTTCTTTCGCCTCGATGTTTGTGCACAATGGGCGTACATACCCATACAAGCGAATCGAGTGGATGTCGGAGGAGAAAACTACTTGTGTGTGTGATTAACTGCATTTGCGCTGCCGGGCTGCACGGAGGTATATCAGCTGTCGCGCATTAGAGCGAGTAAGTATCGGTCGACGGGGGGCGCGCGCTCCTCTAAAAGTTGGTCGCCGGAGCTGCGGAGGCTTTTAATTCTTCTTCTGCTACATACCATGCTTGTTTACTTCTATGTACGTATAAATAGGTATACCAGTAGGTAAACACGTTGATCAATGGGCGAGGGATGGTCGCTTTCAATTATTGGCGCTCCTTCGTGACTATCGCGTTTGATTAGCCCATGCGGATGATGAAAAAAAAAAAAAAAAAACAAGAGAGGGACAAATGATGATGTTGCTTATACCGGAAGGAGTGAAATCACAATCGTGGCAAAGTAGGTAATCCAGGGTGCGCGGGATTTCGTTGCAGCCCGGGCGTGAGCTTTTAAATACAATACAAACAAGGGGGTGGGGAGGGGTGGAAATCATGTGGCATCGACAAATTAATTATAGAGGGGAGGAGGAAGACAAAGGGAAATGCAAAGTCGAGGTGTGCGAAAAGTAACTCCTCTCTTTCTCTCTTGCTCTTTCACTCCCGGAGGTGCGAGAAAATTCAGTGACCCAAAATTAACAGATGCCCATCGTACGCGTAGCAGCACGTACACGGGCCATTGTCATCGCGGGAACGCATAGGCAGTTATTATACATGTATATATGCGTGCACGCGCATGCGAGAGTTTATTACAGTCCATATTGTATATATGTGCCCGATGTTCTTTTGAGTTGCGTGTACAATACAAGTATATATAATACGTACCTGTGTAGTTATGCTCGTGACGATTTTTAATGGTAATTTTAGTGGGCACGGTGATGTCGCCGCAGCAGCCACCGCGGAAGTAGGTCAGCCGCGTTTGAGGTGGTCCGGAATGTTTCAGGCGCTCATTAGACGCGTTTCGCCCGTCCAAGTCATCTTCTCCCCCAGGAGGGACGAAAATCCATACTCGACTCCTTCCATGAGAGACACACCGGTACATGAGTCTGTGGAAACTCGTGCTCGTAAATATTACAACATGTACACGCGTAGGGCAAAGAGTTGGCGTTTGCATGTACCGATTATATCCCGTACAGTTGTAAGAACAATGGTTTTTTTGTGTTACTCACTGGCCAATAATTGCAATATTATAAGTACTTCAACGTTTATTTTCCTTTTTTTTTTTTTTTTTACCGAATCAAAAAAATCCGTACACGCCCGTGAGGAGGTAAACATTTGCTCTTATTAAGTTTTAAGGTTTTATTCGTCAGATTCACGTAAGAAAGTGTTACGAAAGACCAAGTACTCGGTATTTCCGATGCTCTCGTTCGTAGCAAACATCAGTAATGCACGTTTGTTTTGAGGAGCATCTGCTATCCAGTGCTATTGGTCGATGTGCATATTCTGTGCTAATGGACGCCTGTACAATCTTTTTGATGGAAAGTCAAAGGACGTGGATTTAGATTGGTATATTTTAATTTCAACCTACTACATTCCAGGGCGCAGAAACAACTGTATCTAAAAGTTAGCAAGACGAGACACTATAGTCTGCAAAAGTACATCATTGATGCGTTTGTTTTGACAAAATTTTCGTTACGCGATCAAAGGTCTGGTAACATCTCGTGGAGCAGATATAAAACGATTCCTGTGCGACGAATAGCATCGAAGGACTCGATTGATGGCAAACAAAAATCTAAAAAGACGAGCCGTTCATGAAAAAGTACATGTACAAGTGCGTAAGTATACCTAGCGCAACACCTACATGTTAAGTGGCTAGTCTCGTGGCAAAGAATCGAGCTCCTTCGTCCCGTTAATGAAACGAGAGATATATACTAGTACACTGCATACGCGTATACAACTAGCGCGCTCGGCCTTCCGTGCCGTGACAAAGCCGAGATCCGTGTGAAAGCGCCGGTGACGGCTTTGGTTTTTCTATACACGTCCACACACGCATATACTTTTATATGGTTACCACTGCTGTGTTATATATACCTTCGTTGACGTCAATGCACTCGGGGAAAAAAATTGTGCAACATTGCGCGCGCGGCGGACAACATGTATACGGGTGTTACGCCGGAGCCCTCCTTTTCTCTCGCGCGCACACAACGCTACATACTCTTATAACGTGTGAGGCATGACGACGATGGTGGCTCCGAGGATCATCTGTTCGGATGATTGTTCGAATTTGCGTATACGTACAGGCAAGCGTCGGAGGAGAAAGCGAGCCGCTGCTGCGAGGCACCTCCGCAGGGCTCATCATGGATATACCTGTGCGTGTATAAGCGCAAGCTCATCCCCTCTCTCTTCGCTCCACATGGGCTTTTGAATTAATTGTCTATATTGGTGTATACGAATGGGTTTAGCTGCGATTAGTTGTCCGATGACGAAATGCAATGGGATTGTCTTTGTAACTGATGTTGGGACAATTAAAGCTCTCGTACCACGCGTCTCTCGGATGAGCTCATCGGGGGCGTGCTTCGTCGCCAAAGTGAGGCAACATGATTAGAAAAGGAAATTTAAAAACAAGATATTAAAAGGCAATGCACGCGTGTGCACTACACGTGGAGAATATTAAGACGCTCGGCATGGAGAAAAGCGATACGTAGGTAGAGCTAATTGCGACAGTAAGAACAACAGAGGTACACATTTAATTAAATCCACGCGTACCGGGCGTGCGAAAAGAAGAGCTATGTGTAGCTCCGAGTTTGAGGTTTCTAACGTTGGTACAATGCGCGTCTTGCGTGTGTATGCGCGGATCGTTTCCGGTGAACCAGTATATATATATACATAAAGTAAGGAGATATAATATATTATACGAGCTACCGCATTGGCAGAGAGAAATGCGCCCGGCATAGCTCCTCGGCGACCTACTCCCGGCTGCTCATGCAAATAAATGATCCCAGCCAGAGCTCCTGCTCCGTTGTTTTCCTTTTTTTTTTTTTCGCTACCTCTCTCTCTTATATACCCGAGAGAGACACCCGACAAAGTCCTAATGGAAATAAATCGGCAAAGCGCTGCTTTTCCAGTCGTTATAATTCCAAGCGCTCGCCGTTCTTCTTCTTCTTGTTTTGTGTAAGTATAAGCATACGTATTGCAGTACATCGGAGTGTAGTTTTCATGGATTAGAGTTGCAGGTTGGTGATGCGTGCAGTGTGCCGAGTGGAGGATGATCGATACGAGGGAAAGTCGCGCTGGACCGTGTATCGCTCGGAAATCGGTCGATCGATTTTCGCCCACTTTTCGCCGATAGTCCGGAAATCGCTTCGCAAGCTCCACCGCGAGTGCTTTCGTGCTGCTCCTTTGGCAATCGCTCCGATGGTCTGTTTTTTTTTCCCCCCCTCGGGAGGCCATCGCGATCGTAAATTTCGATCTCCGCTCGTGTTTAATGTGCCTATACTGTAAAACGCTTGATCGGCCATCTCCGCGATTATGGATCCGAGATTCGAAAGTATACGCGGCTTATTAGCCTGTCTCTAATGTACTGGCGCTCGTGAAAAAGAAATGGATCTAGCGTCGAAAAAACATCCATATATCCACACACGCGTGTGTACAAATTTTTTGTTCTCCTTGTTGTTGCAAATTCTGCTCCCATAGATCAGTGCGTCGTTCCACCTACAATTACGTTGGCGCATCCAATTAATCGCACTTTTTGTTTTGTGGAAAGTTGTAGACGACGAGACACACGAGACTTTATAATTGCGTTAATTAATTCGGAGGGTTTTTCAACTGCACATTGTACAAAGGATTCCCAGTATACGACGTCGGCAATAACTCATCGAGCAGTCATAATCCCAAAAAAAAAAAAAAAGATACAGGTACGAGCTTGCAACCAATAGCCCGTACGGATCCTGATTAATCAAGGCCAATGGTGCGACGCGACAAGCTATTTTATCACTGCTCGTCCCGCTAATCGAGTTAAAACCAATGCAAAATGCACGTTTATCCGCTCTATGATGTCCAGCACCGCCTATACGGAAGGATCCTGTTTGGTTGTACTCCTACGAGCGCAGTGGATTATAGACGCGAGGAGGCGAGCACTTTCACCGCGCGTGCCTTTAGCGCCACTTCCGGTTTTCCTCGTCGCTCGTGTAAAGAGCGATTCGCTTGTCATTCAGTCCACCATCCGGACACTGCGTTGTGTCATGCTGCGTGTACTTACGCTGATGATCCTGCTCGCGATGAGTCACTCAAGAAAAAAAAAGAAAGTCAACGATGTCGTGGCTGTGTTGGATATGACGGAGGGACGTGCACTTCTTGGCCGACTTTGAGCAACAGGTGCTTGGATTTACCGATCAGTTTTGTTTTTTTCCAAGGAATTTCATTTCTACTTGGGTTTGCCAACGCTGTACGTTACCAAGGGGAGGATGTCCAATGAGTACAGTTTTCAATGGGGTCCCGGTATATTTCCAACGCGTGGGTGCAATGAAAAAATGTCGAAGCGACTGAATTACCACACAAAGCACATTCGTACTTCGTTCGCCTGTGATTTTCGTTAGAATACCTTGGGCGGGCCCAGTGAAAACGCGGCGGGAGTTGTAAACAAGTAAAAAAAAAAAAAAAAAAAAAAAAAAAAGGAGTAATGAGGAAGAGAAGAAGAGGAAAAGGGGTATCGGGCAGTAGGTGACTCGCGCTCACTTTCGAGCTCCTCCGGTATAATATAAAATACAGGTGCATGTATATGCAACTTGTGTAGGGCTTCCACTTGTACACGCGATGGACGCAAGAGTGCGCGTAGCTAACGGTACTCTGGTTGCGTCACCAGCTTGCCACCTGTCGCACGTACAGTGTGTAACTCGTATGGGTACATAATACACTAGGCGTCCACGAAGGGCCCCGAGAAACCGAGCCTCTTTTTTTTTTTTTCAAGACGCGGGGATCAAAGAACAAAAGGGTCGGTGTGCCTCTCGTTATCCTATATCTCACTTCCGTACTTTATGATATGTAAGAGAGCCCTTCCTTCGTACATACGTCCCCCGTTGCCGATGCTCGGTGTAACATAATTATCTCTTTCGGGAGGTATAACTGTGGAGCCAGGAATTTTTCGACGAGAAAGTAAAAAGCTTCGCTTTCGCGTAATTTTGGGAAATTAATTTTTCGTACCCCTTCCCTCTCCAACCTTTTTTTTTTCCATCGATTATCGGGTAATCGGTTCCCTCGCATGCACCATACTCGATATACCTGCACGGTGTTCAGGTACTTACGAACCGTTAAGTGCGTGCACGTATACATGTGTATTATGGTTATTTCGAGGAAGAGAATAAACGTACTGTGTATCTTAACTCCCGTGAGGCCGCTCATTTTTTTCCAAACCAACATTACACTGGGACTGGAAGTTTTTTTATTTTTTTTCATTTGGTTAATGAAGCTAATTTTTTTTTCAGCTACAACATCTTTTGTACCCATGCGCTTGATCATGATCCAAGATCGAATAAATTAGGCATGGGATGGGCACGTCGAAACTAACAGCGCCTCAGAAATGAAATACCAATAAGCTATAAAGCAGATTGTCCGACTGACGCTGCCTGCAAGACTTTGTACGCCTTTTACGGGAAAAAGTTGAATTTTCGGTCCCCGCGTCCGAAGCCACGGGAACATTTGTCAATATTCCATTGCTCGTGGCAACGGTATGGGATATATCGGCGGCGGATGCTCGAAATTCCAGCCGGCCGGCAATGAGGTTGGACCGCCCGTAACTTTAGCACCTTGTTCTCCCGCCCCCCCCCATTCTCATTTACGCCCTCCTTCAAACAGCGCACAGCAGTAGCACGAGGATTTTGTATTTTATTTTATATTCAATACTCTATACCTACGACGCTGCTCTCACCCCAAACATTCCTTACGACGCTCTTTCGTCCCGGCTTTCTCAGATTTTCCGAGAAATCCCCTTCTTTTTCTCCTTCGAGAGATTTTTACCGCTAACCCTGATGCGCCCGCGTGCACGAGACTCTGAATGACAGTGTTAATTTCCAGATCAAGCGAAACAAGCTTCGTCTTTCAATTTTCGGCCGTGTGCCGTATCGTACGATTCGGATAACATAATACCATTAGGTCAGGTTTTGAAGAACAAGCTATTACTTTCCCCCCCCCCCCNTTTTTTCTTTCACCATGCAGGTGTATATACACATACGTACAGCTTGTAGTGTTGTCGAGCGCATTTCGAGCGAGGAAAAAAAAAAAAAAAAAAAAAAAAATTAACGGCTGGTCGGGAGATTTTCAAGTATTTCGGGCGATTGGATAATCCAAGGGCAACCACGAACGCGAGTTTCAGTAGAATGAGTCCGCGAGTGTGGGACCGGTTTCACTGTACACTCTCGCACACACGTAGCGTGGGGAGCTTTCTCTTCGGCTCTGAATTTCCTTTTTTTTTTTTTTTTTCCTTCTCCGTTTGTTTTTGACTCTTTGGAGCAATGACGTTCGGCTGGCGGGTGAAAAAAGCTTTTGAAATTTCGAAATTTTCCAACGAGCTACTCGCCGATCGTGCAAAGAGGCTTCTTCGCTTTCCTCGGGACGAATTTTTTTTTTTAAATTTATTGTTTTTGCTCCCAGCAGCATTGGACCATTAGAGAAAGGACGAAGCAAACGAGCCGGCACGGAATGGCAGCCCGCGCGATCCAAATCAAAGCTCTCGGCCGCGGAAAAGGTTCACTTTCTCTTTTGGCGTCCGACAACGAGCGCTCAGCACCACATCCGGTTCCTCCGGCTGACGTCACGAGCCGGCAAACTCCCCCTCCGAAAAGTCCTCCCATTCACGGCTTCCTCGCGGAGAAAGAGAGAGAGAGAGAGAGAGATGGTCGGTTATACTTTTTACCAACCGCGGCCGAGGCGACGCGGGAAAGGAATGCCCAATAGGCGCGAGGTTGTTTTCGGTGAAAGCAAGTATAATGTACACGGACACACGCGAGCGTCGCACACCGATCGGAGGGTGGATGGGGAAGGTGGGGGAGCGTATATAGGGCGCGCGACGAAACCAGTGGGCTCATACCGAGCATACGAGCACGCCAAGCCGCGTCTCCGCGACAGAGATCGACAAATCGGCAGAGGACGCGATATTGTTTTTTTTTTTTTTTTTTTTTTTTTTTTTCGTCGCCTATACCCCTTGCGTTTCTGGTGCTGTTCTCGTGTTGTTAGCCAAGAAGAAGAAGAGGAAAGTGTCGGAGGCGAAAAGCGCGATTCAAGTGTGAAGTGGTGACACTGTGGTGCGCACATTGGAGCGACGACAAGTTTTTACGCCGATACGGTTTTTGTGAAAAAGGTTTGTGGAATACATACGTACATACATACACATGGCACAGTGATAAGGGAGATTGCACGCGTCGGTCGAGTGCTGCGAGCATACTTGCGCGAAGGGGTGAATTGTTGGTGGAGAGGAATGCATGTATATAAATATGTATTTTTTTTTTTTTTTTTTTTTTTTTCCATAATAATAGAGATAAACTTCTGCGGACGGTGTATCTGTCGACCTAAATCTCCCGGAAAAGCCCGATGGTGTTTGATTTTTGAAAACCGATGGTAAAATCGGCCTCGAAGCGTGGCAAAACTTTCGCAGCCCCGCTCGTCGAGCTCAATCATCATTTCCAAGATGAAATTACCGATATTTCCCCGTTGATTGCCATTAACTTTGTTTTTGTTTGGTTGTTTTTTTTTTTTTTCTTCAAGTAGTAATTTTCATTGGTCGGGTAAAGCCGATCAAAAGAAAAAAAGGGACGACACCTCGTCCTTTCGCTCAACAGATCCGGATGAAAATCCGCGACAACGAAGCGCACGTCAGCACGTGGGGGTTGAAGAATTAGCTTCAAATTCGCCGATGAACATAACGATCGTATACAGGATCTACTCGCGAGGTAACAATCGTGACACCCGAGTTATCCCGGCTATAGCGATATCATCTTGCGCTTGCCCTGCGATCCGTCACCCCCGCTCGGCTGTACGACCTAATGCAAACAACGTGACCAAAGTACATGTGGAGCCGAGAATGGTTCGGTTGCTTTGAAATCGCGCGCTCGTCCGATTTCACCTCCTCTTTTGTATACGTGTAACGAGCGATCGTCCATACATGTACGGCCCGTGTATCGCGGGAGTGTGCGCGGCAGCGGCGTCGAAGAGGTAAAAGGGTATGTGGGGTAGCGAGTCAGTATGTCAACGTTCTCGCGCGTCTCTCCTGTGGATACGTATACACCTGTAACCACGTGTGTGGGTTACCCTAAACCATACATATATATATATATACTTCCATCTCTCCTCTCATCGCTCGATTCATCCCTGCCTCTTGCCTTTTACTTCTTCCTCTTCTTCTTCTGCTTCCTCCACCTCCTCTCGAGAATAAGGCCGCGGGAGTAGGAGAAAAAGAGAGAAGAGAGCCATCACCGTCGTTGTAACGTATATGTACACACGTGTGTGGATATAATATATTATACACAATGACATGTACGTCGTAATATACATGTATACAAGTGTGCGCTCGCGCGAGGAGCGCTCCATTCAAGGATCTAAGCACGTATGTAAAATATGCGACCGATGCCAACGCGTGAGAATGACACTTTTACAAGTAGGCTAATGGAGGATGTGTACATCGTCGTACAAGCGAGTGTCATACGCGCGCTGATTTCCTTTTCTCTATTTTTTGTTGTCAATCCCTGATCGCTTATTCGTGTGCTTTGAAAGCACGTGGGTTCTTTTTTTTTTCCACGGACTTAAATCCGAGCAATTATTTTTATATCCAATCTGCGTACAGCGAGACAAAAATCGAGAGACCGATGTATCGCGCGATCGGTATTGCATCAGACGAGCAAATACCAGCTCGAATTCCCGGAAGTGAAAGTTCGCCACCCTGGACGTGAGAGACTCTCCTTGTAATATGTATATCGATACACGTACATGCACACACACACACACACATCCACTGGTACATATTATTCACCTGCAGGTGAACGGAATAGTTTTCTGGTCATTTGTACCCAACGTTGGCTAATATAACCGCGGCATCTCGTAAGATATTCCTTCGTATATATATGTATACGTACATACATGCGCGATATACACACTCGCATATAGCCGGGGATATTATTGCGCTCCATTGAAGCGCTTATTCTCTTTTGATCGCGGCACACTAGCCGACAACTGTCTACCTACAATGTCAGCTATATATCTGGTTGTACCGTATAGTATTATCGATACCAACGCGTTCGAGAATCCGATTATTTCGTATATACAATGAGCACTCGAGTCTCCGGTGCGTGTATTATTGGTATACACGTGCACGAAGTTGTGAAAGATGAAAGTATACGATATTACAATAGTAATAACTTATCGGAGGGGGAGGGGGGGAAATCATGGGGATTGTGTATAGGTACACACCAGTTGCAGTTCCATCCTAGTAATTCCGCGTGTATGTGGAATAAAGTTGCCATACGCATTTGCAATTCAATTAGAAAATTATCGTAGAGTCATATACATATATACATATAGATAACAGCCGTCGTTGTAACTCAATTTGCCGAGCAGTTCACGCTTTGGCGACTCGAGCGCGTCTAGTTTACGTCTATTTGATGAAAAAAAGGCACGCGGGGCCTGCAGTTGTCTTCTCTCTCTCTCTCTCTCTACGCAAGCACATAGACTGATTCGTCCGAAGGCAATAACTGAAAAAAAGAAAAAAATCCGAGCAAACAACGGGAGGCGAGAGCCGTGCCGCTGATGCGCAGTGGTGATTAAAAAGCTCGAGCTATTAATTAATTTTGCCTAACGAACCGACGGTTACAGCCGCGAATGTAAAACTCGAAATCCGGCCGAGCAGGAAGAGAGAAAAAAAGTACGTGGGCTCCTTGCGTTTTCTCGCTCTCGAAAATTCAATCCGCGGGGGAGATCGGCAGGCGTGTAAAAAAAATCGGTGCGAGACGAGATAGATCTGCAGTCGCGAGGGGGTGGGGGTATCGAGATAATTGTTGGCCTTCCGAATGTTTGTATACGGTTGGTGGGTCGCGTGATAACGGAAACGATATTTTCGATGCGAAAAAGGATGAGCGATGTAAAAAAAACCTCGGGATGAAGAGAAAAACAAAAAAGATACGAAATTTTGGGCCGATGCAAACGGCAGCTGGCACATCGGGGAGCAAACGAAGGTAACGAGCGCGACGAATTCGCGGCAATTTTCCTCGGGGCCCCTGGTCCGGCCGCAGAGGGGGATAATTTCGCGCTTTCTTCACGCACTGAAAGGGAGCGCTCGGGCCCAACTGCTGCGAAGCATATGTATGTATTATAAATGTACAGGGAGAGAAAAAGACGAGCATAGGTCGGTGAAATACCCGGAGCGAGGAAAAAGCGTACATAATGGGGGAAAAGTCGCGACCGCGCGAGATAAACGAGGCTATGGGCATAATACGGTGTGCGCCTGGAGCGCGAGGGCAATACCATTGTTGTTGTTATTGTTTCTACGATCCTTAATTAGCAGCAATTAACGTCTCCGAGGGAGGGAAGGCGGGGGAAAATATCTGGTGCAGCGCATCGACTTTTTCTCTATAGCCGGTTAATGGCGCGCGTCTGTTAGCGTATGGCTAACAATCGTTGCTACCGAATGCTCGTAGTACCATTTTTTAAAATCTTTTATCTAAATTTCTTTTATTTTTAAAAAAACAATTCTTTCATAAGTAAAAAAAAAAATGAAATTTTTTTACTAAAAAATGATGCAGGTCCGAGCATTGTCAAGTTTTGAAACAAACAAATAATGTACATAAGGTGTTCATGCTAGAACATGTGATGATTATGATTCGATCTCTATCACAGCATTTAACTAGACTCATATTTTGAGGAGAAAATTGAATGTATACTACTAGTGAACCAGCCAAAAACACCTGCCTGTTTTTTGTACCCAACAGCGCCGTGGCCATCCTTTCTCCTTCTGGATCGAAAAAAAAAAGGGAAAAAAAATTGCGCAAACAACTGCAACGCAACATGCACACGCACACTCGTAATGCGCCCATCATATACACATAAATGCAGTAACGCTCGCGTAACCTCGGGCCCATTGAGTCGTCCGTCCATGTGTATGCACATGATGTTATATAGGAAGGAAGCCCCAACGGCAAGGCTCTCTCTCTCTCTTGCACCTTTCGTACGGTACTCGCCCTACTTGGATAAAAAAAAA